>PVHP010002112.1:42500-92844 GCA_004024765.1 Zapus hudsonius
TTTCCTGTATTTGTTAAGATATGTTTTATGTCCTAATATATTGCTTTGTGTTGTAATACATGTTCTATTTTAGAGAATGTTCCATGTGCTCCTGAAAAGAATATGTATTGTGCATCTTTTGGATAGAATAGAATGTTCTATAGATAGATATTAGGTCCATTTTTTCTATGATATCATTTAATGCAGATGCTTCTCTGTTTATTTTTTGCCAGGATCACCTGTCAATTAGTGAGAGTGGGGTATTGAAGTCACCCTCTACAATTGTGTTTGGTGTTATCAGTAACCTTAACTCTAGTAGTGTTTGTTTAATGAAATTGGGCGCACCCATGTTTGATGCATATATGTTTAGGTTTATAATGACTTCTTATTGGATCCTTCTTTTAATCAATATGAAATGAAATTCTTTATCTTTCCTAACTAATAATGTTGGTTGAAGTATCTCCTGTTAGATATTAGATTAGCAACGCCTGCTTGTTTCCTAGGCCCATTTGCTTGAAATATCATTTTACATCCTTTCACACTAAGGTAGTGTCTGCCTTTCATGGAGAAGTCAGTTTCTTGGAAGCAACAAGCAGAAGGATTCTGCCTCTTAATTGAGTCTGTAAGTCTGTGTCTTTGTTTGTGGTATTGAGGCTATTGATGTTAATTGTTACTATTGAAAGGTGTGCATTTATTCTTGCCATTCTTCTTGCTTTTGCAGTGCTTTCTGTTCTTCTGTTACTCTTTTGTATTAACTACTATTTGAATATAGCGTTTTTTCTTGTTTTCTCATGTATGTGGTTTTCTTTTTCTTCAGTTTGAAGGATACTTTCAATTATTTTCTGTAGCTGGCTTAGTGGTCATATAGTCCTTTAGCCTGTTTCTTTAATTCTACAATTATGGTGGATAACTTTGTTAGATAGTAATCTTGGTTGATAGTTGTTGTCTTTCAGAACATGGAATACATTATTCCAAACCCTTCTTCTGGCTTTTAAAGTTTGTGTTGAGAAATTTGTACAGCTTAAAATTTTAAGGGAAAGTTTCCACCTTAGTAGTGAGCTTAGAAGAGAGGGAATAGCAGGACGCTCTCACTGAGAGTCTGGGACTTAGAAATGGCTTTCTTCGGAAGTGTGATCCTAGCTTAAAGACTACCAGAACAGTGGTTCTCCTACCCCAACCAAAAATGTGTGGCAGCAAGATGATACAACAGTGTCACCTAGTGGAAAATTCTGGGCTTGCATGTGTTGATCCTTTTCTGTTTAAGAGATCCAGAGAACAGGAGGAGTTGTCTCCTTACTTTGTCCCATCCAGTACCTGGGACTTGAGGCGGGACTGGGGTAGTTATTGGCTTCTTGGTGCCATCATTCCTCTGTCATAGGACACAGTGCACAAGGGTTTGGGAGCAGAAAGTTGAGGCTGCTCTAGCTGAGACAGGTGCTGGAGCAGCCCGAGACAGATCTCCACTCTATCCCTGTAGGAAGTCCATGAGATACCACTTTCCTTTTGGGCTACCACCCAGGACAGCCCTCTGGGGTGGCCAGTCTCTTTCTCCCTTTAATATGAGGAAACTGAAGCGCACAGAGACTGCTGCAAGTCACTTAGCATTCAAGTGGTAGGCCATCCCAAGCCCATTTTCCTTAACACTGTAGGGTTCTCTAACAACTTGCCTGAGCTGACCCAGGACCTTTACACCCCAATCCACAGCGATACTAGTTGCCCCAGGCCTCAAGGGACACTACTCAGGCAAAGGCAGGATAGGCAGAATCCTTTCAGTTTGGGCTTCCTGGATCCCAGCTGGCTCCCTGGACAAGCAAACAGCTAATTACTTTGGCAGTTTAAAACAATCCTGCCATCCTGGTTGGCGGTGTTGAGAGATGCAAGGAAGACTCCCATGGCATGAGTGGGAAGCAGTCTGCAGGCTCTGGTTTGTCCCTCTTCCATGAGGTTGAAGGAGCTTCATGGAGCGGGATGGGGAGGAGGTCTTCCTGTAGTCAGGTTCATGGTCTTGCTCAAGGCCCGTGGCTGGCTTTTCTTCCTACTATTGGTCACTTCAGGGTACAGGCTATGCAGGAGGGTCTGAAAGGAGTTTGGGCTGCTCCTGGGAGGCTGCAAAAATAACTTCATACCATTTTGTGAAACCAAAGAGAGCCAGGAGAGCTAGGAGAAGCAGCCATGATCAGGTCAGCTAGCGAGCCTGTTGTTCACTCCTTCTCCAAGAAGCAAGGACACCATACTGTAGAATAGACACAGACAAGCCTGAGGTCTCTGGGGCAGGAGAGAGAAGTGTGAGTCCAGCAAGCAGGTGGAGTGTGCTGGCTCTTCTGGGCCCCTGGGAAAGGGGTGCCTTCCTGCTGACAGGCTTGGATTCTTGCAATTCCACTGTACTTGTGGAACTAAGGCCTGTGGCAGAAGCAATCAAGCTATTATGCAAATTTTAAGAGTCAGCCATTCTCTAACACCCCGGCAGCACAGATGATTGTCACTTGGAAGAACCCAAAACTTCCTTACAGATAACCTCGATGGTTTCCTATCTGAGATCACTCTTCAGCTAAGCTTAGAACACACTTGTTTCTATTAGGGAGGCTCTGTTCCTTTTTCACAAACACGACTTGCTCACAAATGTGCTTTAGTGGCTTGATTTTGCTAACGGTGCTCCACAAAGGAAATCCACCGAAAGAACAGGAGGTTCAGGGAACCTTTCAGGTCTGATTTCTTTCCTTGTACAGTGTATTAGTCAACTTCATGTTATTAGGACAAAGTACCTGACAAAAATTGGTTTTAGGGGAGGAAGGGTTTATTTCAGCTTATAGTTCCAAGTTACAGTCAGTCCCTCATGGCATGGTGGTAAGAGCATAAGACAGCAGTCACATTCAGCACAGTGAGGAAGCAGAGAACCATGAATGCTGAATGCTCAGCTGGCTTCTCCTTTTTTTTTTTATTGTCCATAATGAGTTACAATATTTAGTGAGCAAACAATGAGTTGTTATCCCCAATTCCCTGCTGTCCTCCCCTCCCCACTCCTCTGGATAACCTCCTCCATGGGTCGTCTGGATCAGTCCTTGTGACAGGGGACCATGGATAGCCTAGTATTCAGCCAGGTTCTCCTGGCCATGCCTCTGAATAATCTCCCCCACCATGGCTCTCACAATCTTTCTGCCCCCCTCTTCCGCATATTTCCCTGAGTCGTGGTGGATGAGTATTAAGGCTGCTTTAAGGTTGTGAGCTTAGGGGTCTTTTTGTTGAAAATCATTGGTTTCTGTCTCACTGGCATATCCTGTGTTGATTTAATGGCTGTGGCTGTGGGTCCCTTGTTCATCCTGACATTCTCTGTAGGGTTCCATATGGATCCTCCACGGTATGGCTTCTCCTTTTTAAACAATCCCACTGTTAGGGTGGGCTCTCCAACCTTAACTACTCTAATAGAAACATCCTCACAGACATGATCAGAGATTTGCTTCCATAGTGACTCTAAATCTTGTCATATTGACAATCAGAGATGAACCCTCACAGGTACACACCCTGCAAACTTGATACTCAAGCACAGAACTATATTTTTGTATTTTTCGAGGTAGGGTCTTACTCTAATTCAGGCTTATCTTGAATTCACTATGTAGTCTCGGGGTGATCTTAAACTCAGAGAAATCCTCAAACCTCTGCCTCCCAAGTACTGGGGTTAAAGGCCTGCACCACCACGTCTAGCTTCAAGCTCAGCACTTTTAAACTATAAACTTCAACTCCTTGTCCTCACAGGCTCATGTCCACCTCATAATGCAAAATGCATTTGGTCTACTGCTAAGAGTCTCTAACAATATCCAATATCCAATATTGGATAAAAGTTTAAGTGCAGCATCTCTCCTGAGACTTTGACTAACTCTTAACTGTGAGCTTTTATAATATCTAAAATAGTTTGTATTGGCACAAAATGAACATTTCCATTCCAAAAGGTAGAAATGGGGGCACAGCAAGGAAACATTGGACCAAAGTACTAACAAAACCCAGCAGGGCAAACACTGAATCCTGCAGTTCCATGTCCAGTATCTGGGACTCTTGATGAAATCATCTGGGCTCCAAAAGACTTGGCTACTCCCTATAGCCTCTCTTGTGGGCCAGAATTACCCCAAGATCACAGCTTTTCTTTGAAGATGTCCCATGGCCTGGGCAACTCTATTATCCTGGGGTCTCCATTGCTACATGGGGTTCATATTTACAGTATCACTTGGCCTCTCATGTTTCTGTGCAGGGACTCTGACCATTGACTCACATTGCTTAGCTTCATCAGTTCTCTGGAAATGTGTTGAAATATTCCATGACCCCCTACATATTGCGTCTTCCATTCTTCTAAAACCAGTACCATATAGGCAGTGATGTCAAGTTCTGCTGTCAGATTGGGATGAAGCCTGGCACCCTTGGAACACAACTGTAGCAGCCTCTGTATGCTGACCTTGGGGAGCAGAGACCTCCTTCGGCTTCTACCTTCAGACCTTTTACTTTCAAAAGAACTCACATTCTTCATACTTTGAGCTTTCAGTGGGCTTGGTCTTATTGGATAATAAGGGCATCTTTCCTATTCTTCCAGTGCAGAGCAGAGTTCCCTTTAAGGGTGGTGATCTCTTTAACAGTTATAGACAATGTGGCTTCAGTGTCTGGGCCAGAAACTTTAAATTTCATTACATATGTCCAATTTTATATTTTTCATGTATTTTTGCTCTGTATTTTTCTTTGACTACATCTGAATCAGGGCAGTAAAGAGAAACCATGCCACTGACTCGATGCTTTTATGCCTCCATTACTTCCTTATCTTATCTTTTCTTTTTTGGGGGGTGAGGGTTTAGGTAGGATCTCACTCTAGCCCAGGCTGACCTGGAATTCACTATGTAGTCTCAAGGTGGCCTCAAACTCATGGCGTGCCTCCTCAGAATCTGCCTTCCCAGTGTGCCACCATGCCCGGTTCCATTACTTTTAAATTCATTCAAGGTCTCAGGATAAAGGCAGAAGCAATCAATTTCTTTGCCAGAATATCACATGAGCTGCTTATAGCTCAATTCTCAATAGAGTCCTCTCTCCTCACGAATCAAATCTCTACAATCCACATTACTCTTGGCCTTCTGGACTTTCAAACTCCCTCCAGAATGATCCGTTAAGTTCTGCTTACATTTTTGTAAGGCCAAAATTAGTTCAAAATTCTTTCACCTTTCTCCTTCAAACCAGTTCCAAAAGATTAAGAATTGTGTGGTTAGGTTTCTTGCAACAACAGCCCCATTTTTTCTTTTTAATATCTTTATTATCAAGAATTAGATATATTGTATAAACAAATCATGTGATGGTACCCCCATTTCCCTCCTCTCTGTCCCCAACCTACTGGGGACCCTTCTCAGTGGGCATACTGGATCTGTCCTTGGGGTAGGAGGTTATGAATTTCACAAGAGGTAACCAGTTTTTTCCCCTGTTATGTGTTGTTGCTGGGGGAGGGGAATGGCTCTGGATACTCTCTTCCACCATGGTTCTTACAATCTTTCTGCCCCTCCCCTTCTGCTCAGATCCCTGAGTCATGGTGGATGATAAGTTTTAAGTCTGCTATATTGTTGAGATTTTAAGTGTCTCTGGGCTTCTACTTTGGGTCGTGTTGGGTACATTGGTGTCCATCTCTGTTGACCTTTCATGGGTTATCTGGCTTGCTATGGTAATAGGTCTCTTCCTATTTCTTGATACCAGTTTTCTGTATCAGTCAGCTTTTTGTTGCTGGGACAAATATCAGTTTAAGGGAGAAAGGGTTTATTTCGGTTTACACTTCCAGAGGCTAGTGCCCATCATCATGGGTAAATCATGGCAGGAGCATGAACCTCGTGTCACATTATCACACAACAGAGCAGGGAATAATTAGAGAGTGATGAATGCTGAATGCTCAGCTGGCTTTTTCCTATTTATATAGTCTAGGACTGAAGCCCATGGGATGGTGCTATCCACAGTTGGGCTGGGTCCTCCCACCAAAATTAATCTAATCTAGAACATCCCTCACAGACATGATAAGATATTTGTTTCCATGGTGATTCTAAATTGTCGAGTTGACAACTAGAGATTAACCACCACTGTGGTCACTTGGATGTGTAGCAATCTCTGTGACAACTGACTTAAATTCTTTGGGCTATATACTCAGGAGAGATATGTAGCTAGATCCTATGGTAGTTCTATTTTCTGTTTCTTGAGGAACCTCCATACTAATTTCATCATGGCTGTACTGCAGTATTATCCCACTGCAATATATAAGGGCTCTTTTCCTGCCTTATTATTGTCAATAATTATTTGTTTGCTGTTTGGGTGAAGATAGGCATTTTGATTAGGGTAGGATGGATCTTAATATAATTTTGGCTTACATTTCTCTAATAGTTAAGGCCATTGAGTATTTTTTCATATGATTTATTAGCTATTTGTACTTCTTTGGAAAATTGCTCAATTCATTTGCCCATGATAATCCATTTGGATTATTGGGGAGGGGGTGGGAGTGTTTAGTTTTTTGAGTTCTTCACATATTATGCATATCACAATATTATGTCAGGTATAAAGCTGGCAAAAGTTCTCTCCCATTCTGTAGACAGTGTCTTCACTCTACCAATTATTTTATTTGCTGTGCTAAAGCTTTTGGATTTCATGCAAAACCAGCATGTCAGTTTTTGTTTCTATTTCCTGGGCTATTTGGGTCCTATTCAGAAAGTCCTTGCCTATCTTGAAGTGTTTTCCTCTAGTAGTTTAACGTTTCAGTTCTTATGTAAGGTGTTTGATAAATTTTGAATTGATTTTTATACTAGATGAGAGATAAGGATATAATTTTATGCATTCACATGTGGATATTCAATTTTCTGAGCACCATTTATTGATGTGGCTGTCTTTTCTCCAAATATGCTATTGACGTCTTTGCCAAAAGTTGATTGTTATAGCTGAAATGTTTTATTTCTTCTACTATATTCCATGGATCTACACTGCTGCTTTTTTTTTACAGTACTATACACCTTTATTGCTATAGCTCTGTAGTATAACAAAATAAGATATTGTTACACCTCTAACATTGCTCTTTCTATCAGAATTGCTTTGGATATTTGGGGTAATTTGGACTTCTATATGAAATTTAGATTGTTTTTCTTTTTATTTAAAAAATGACTTTGGACTTTTGATGAACACTGCATTGAATCTAGATTGTTTTCAGCAGTGTATCCATTTTCACAACACTTCACAATAATTCTGCTGGTTCATGAATAGGGAAGTCTTTCTATCATCTAGGGCCATCTTCAATTTCTTTCTTCAGTGTTTTAGTTTTCATTGTACAACTCCTTTACTTTAATTAGGCTTGTCCTAGGTATTTTTAAAAGGTTATTATGAATGGGATTATATTCTTTTTTAAATTTATTATTATTTTTTATGAATGGGATTATATTCTTAATATTTCTTGGCAAATTTATTATTGATTAATGGAAAAGCTACTGATTTTTTTAATGTTGATTTTATATCTTGCTACTTTTCTAAAACCATTTAGCTGAAAGAGTTTTTTGGTGGAGTCTTTAAAGTCTTTCAAATATAGAATTATATTCTCTGCAAATAGGGTAATTGACTTTTTTCTTTTCTTTTTGCATCTCTGTTATTTCTTCTTCTTGCATTACTCTTCTGGCTAATACTTCCAGTACTACATTAAATAAGAGTGGCAAGAATGGACACATTTGTCTTACTCCTTATTTTAGAGATAATGTTTTCACCTTTTTGCCATTTAATATAATGTTGGCTATAGACTTGTCATATTCTGCCACACTATGTTAATATATATGTTCCTCATTTTCCATTTTTAACTCTTTTATCATGAAAAGATGCTGAATTTTGCCAAAGACCTTTTCTGCCTCTATCAAAATGATCATGTTTCTGTCATAGAGCCATGGGTTGCGTCTGTCCTTCATCTCCACCAGGATCTCATCTCTGAGGAGCTGATCTGTTTGTGGCTATAGAAGAAGCAGGCCATCTGCTCTCCAGTCATGTCCTCTCTGGCTTACCTTCCTTGGATCTGTTCTCTGTGCCCAGAAAGGTGCCGGGAAACAAAGACCAAAAGTAGCACAGTTGTCTCCATACCAGGTGTTTCCTTGGTGAAGTTAAGACTAGTACTCAGAGGGTGGGATCCGTCGGACCCTTTCTAGTACTGCTTATTATGGTGTCATCAGAATATTAAGGGATTTGCATTATGCTATCCATGAAAAGCTTTAAAATGATCTCTGAGTCAGGGCCTAGGGTCTGATTCTGATTCGAGAAGTCAGAACACTCCTAATCAGGGGTCTTAAGAGGGATGCAGGGACTACTCAGTACATCTCCATGTTTCCAGTCCAACTGACCAGAGTACTTCAGTCACTGCTCCCCTGTCTTGCTCAAGGCTATGCAGGGTCCAAGTGGCTACTATTTGCTTGTTTTTATCTCCATGTAGTAGTTCATGATAACCTTCACAAAAATTGGGTTTTCATGCCTTCCTCCATTTACACAAAGGCCTTACACACAAGGCAGACAAAAGAGACAAGTATCTGGACCTTGTGGAATAGGCCAGTTATTCTGGAGGCTGAGGCAAAGAGATTGAAAGTTCCTGATCTGCAGAGTGAGTACAAGACCAGCTTAGGCAATTTAGTGAAGCGTTGTCTCAAAAATTAAAATAGAGGCTAGGGATATGGCTCCATGGTCGAGAGCCTGCCTAGCATGTGAGAGGCCTTGGTTCAATCCCAAGGAAAGCACAGTCCTTCCTTGAAAAAGACAAAGATATGATGTGAGTGACTCACTGACCTGCCCAGTGTGACTGTCCTTCTTCCAAGGAGAAGCAAGACCCTGGGAAGGGTTGTGCTCTCTATGACATCCCTTTCTGAATCCAGAGACAAAGGTTCTGGGGAGGGAGCAGGAAGGGCTTGGCTGGACTCCAATCAGGGAGATGAGCTGGGTTTTCTCATCAAAGGATCTTCTGTGCTTCATGCACAAGGCAGGGCAGCTGTGAGTGTGTACTGCTGCAGTAACAAATCTGGTCAGAGGGAAATAACAAAAGGAGTCTCAAAGTGGACCCCATAGTATTCCCATATCCAAATTCTAGTCCACTTGTATTGGAAGGTTGAGTGGGGTCAGGAGAGAGAGTTCCCCATGTGTTAATATGGCAAAGATCTCCAGTCTCAGGGGTAGTGCCATTTCCCACATATACCTTGAAGGGAAAGGCAGAGAGGTTGAGCTGGGCACTGTCTCCACTCTGGGATTTGGCAAATGGGAAGAAAAGAGAAACACCACAGGGAACATATCCACTTTCAACAGAAGATGGAAGTTTTGAATGAAGCTTAAATTTCACAAGTGTCAAAGCCAAATATCCCTCACTGTACTCCATGCTAATAAAACTATAAGCAAGAAAAGAAACAATGCCAAGAGAATCTAAAGGCAGGAGTAGCTTGCTTGGCCCACTCCCACCTTCTACCACCACCCAATGGAGACAGAAACCACCTGAGTTATTAGCCTAGAATGACTCCCTGACAGTTCCCTGAGCAACTGGTCTAGGCCTCCTCAGGGATCCAGCCTTCCAAGTCATGCACCAGACCCCAACCTCTGAATTTAGGAACCACTGAGCTTTGGGCTGAGAGCTTATTAATGAAAGAATCTGAGAAATAGCTGGAGAAGTTCCTGTGTTCTCACCAGAGGTGGGGAGCCACATACAGAGATATACAAGGACTCAGTATCTTATCTTACCTTATATGCTCTTCCTCAAGGTCATTGTTATTGAGAGGAGGAGGGAGAAGGAGAGGGAGGAGAGAGATAAGTCCCCACCCAAGAAACTAAAGTCAACTGAAAAACATCTGCTAAGCACCCAAAATGGGCCCTTTCCAGGATGGAGTCCCTTTCTTCAGAAGCCAACAGGCCAACAGCCTTTCCTGAGAAGTGAGCTCTGAGCCCAAAAGGTAACAGAATCACATCACAGCAATGAGGGTCCATTAGAGCCTTTCTCATTGGAGCACTGCAGGCAAGTTCCAATCCCAGCTTCTATTGCAACTCAGGAAAACAAGGAGGAAAAAGAGGAAGAAGTTGAAGAAGATACTATAAGATGAACAGGCCTTCCATGCTCATGAATTGGCAGAATTAATATTATGAAAATGGCTATACTATTAAAATCAACATACAGATTCAATGCAATCTCTCTCAAAATCCCAATGTCATTCCTCACAGAAATAGAAAATAATTAAAATGCATATGATAGCACAAAAAAGCCAGACAGCCAAAACAATACTGAACATAAAGAACAATGCTGAAGGCATTATCATATCTGATTTCAAGTTATAGTATGGAACAACCCTTAGAAAAAATAAACATTATGGCACTGGCATGAACATATGTGTAGATCAATGGAATAGAAGACCAGCTATCAATTCTTGTAGTACAGCCACCTGATTTTGGACAAGGACACAAAAATTTCACATCAGAAGGGCAGCCTTTTCAGCAAATGGTGCTGCAGCAACTTAATATTTGCACATATCAGAATGAAAGTAGGCTTGTCTCTTAATTACTACAAAAACCAACTCCAAAGTGTACAAGGGAAAATTAAAGATCTAGGCACAAAGACTGAATGAGAGGATGACTTTCCTCTCTGTCTTTGACCATTTTATTCTGTTAGGTAGCCTGACTTGTTCAAGGTCTCCAAATAAAAATGACAAGAACCCCCATGAAATTGGGAGGATGTTTTGATAGCTATACTAAAAATATATAGCCAAATAACAGTACAAGAGGTTTAGCTGGGATTTAAGACAGTTCTGAGAAATCCAGGCTGCAGGCAGATTGAAGGGGAAATCCAAAGAAATCCTAAAGAAATCCCAGGGGAAATATAGAGCAAAGGTGGTCCACAAACACCAACAAAGAGAGTTTGTAGCTTAAATGTTTTGTTTCAAAAGTGAAAATCAGGGTAATGGTACTCTAAAATCTCAGCTGTCTCACCA
The DNA here is from genome assembly GCA_004024765.1 of Zapus hudsonius. Taxonomy (NCBI): domain Eukaryota; kingdom Metazoa; phylum Chordata; class Mammalia; order Rodentia; family Dipodidae; genus Zapus; species Zapus hudsonius. The sequence goes on from PVHP010002112.1 coordinate 53,453, forward strand.
ATTACCCCCCCTCTCTTGCTAACCATTTGACCCCTCTTCACTACTTTCAGAAGCTGATGCATGTACCTGGAGTCTTAGTCCACTGAGCCGCTGTAATAAAATATAATATACTGGGAGATTTATGAGCAATAGAAGTTTAATTCTTAGAGATATGGAGACAGGATCAAGGCAGATTTAGTGTCTGGTGAGGGTCTCCTGGCCTATAGATAGCACTATATCACATATCCTCCAACAGTGGAAGGATGAGGGGCCTCTCTAGGGCCTCTTTTATAAAGGCATAAATCCTACTCAGAAGGGCTCTGCCTTCATGTCCCAGTTATCTGCAGAGGCTGTACATCTTAACTATGCAGTCTGGCAAATCCAAATTCTGTAGGGGTAGGTTTTCAGGCTGAGACCCATGGAAGAGTGAATTATTAGTCCAAGTCTGATGGTCAATGTCATCTGCTTGAAAAATACCTTCCCATTTAAGGAAGTCAACCTTATATTTATTTAGGTCTTCAACTAACTGGATGAGGGCCACTATGATGGCAAATCTTCATTGTTACCTTGACTGGATTTGGGTTGTTAGCTCTAGAACTTCCATCTGGAGATGGGAAATCTCCAGAACTAGAATAGCTAGTATTTTTCTCTCTAAACTACAACTTTCCACCCTCACTTCCTTTCTCCTAATGGGATCAGTAGCAGTAGTTTACTCCTCCGATGGGATTGGCTAAGGAAGAACTCTTTACCTCCCATGACCACACTTCCTAAGGGCTCTGTAACTACTCTAGTCTGTAGCAGAACATGGGCTCTGGATCCTTGACAGAGATCCCCTCTGCTGATATTTACCCTGAATATATACCCTGTGCTATTGGTGAGCCACTCCCTTTGCCTTTCTTTTCTGCCTCAAACTTATACCTTACAAGAATCACCTATGAAATATACCTCTGGGCATGTCTACAAGGGCATTTCTAGTGAGGTTTAACTGAAGAGGGAAGGCTCACCCTGAATGAGGGCAGCACCATCCCATAGGCTGCGGCTCCAGATTGAATAGAATAGGAAGAGAGTGAGTTGAGTACAAGCAGTCATTTCTTTCTGTTTGCTGATTGCTGCTTGTGGCCAAAATGTTATCAGACACCTCCTGCTCCTGCTATAATGCCTTCTCCCAAATGGACTATATCCCTTCAAACTGCATGCCAACATATTCCCCTCTCTCCTAAAGTTGCTTTTGTTCAGTACTTTGTCACTGTAATGAGAAAAGTAACTAATATACCACCTGCTTCTCTTTACTTAGAATCCACCAACTCTAATGTTAACCTCATCAGAGAAAAAGATTACCATCCCCCCAGGGTAATAAATATATCCCTTTGTTAGTCATGTATAGTCCAAGTGTACAACCCAGTTTTATCTAATAAGGTGAAAACTATGAAGTAAGTCTAAATATCCTCACTTAGAAAAACAAGTTAGGATGACTGCTCACTTGTTTACAATTCTCAGAAAGTTTTATCCAAAAGCTCATAAAATTCAGAAGTGATCACATCTAGTTTGATCATTGATAACTTCAAGGAGATAATAGTGTTAACTATTATTTAATTAGAGCTAAATCAAGTGGAAACTCATTTTATCTTCTCTCATCTTTCAAAGTGCTCTAAACCAAGTCAGGCCTGCGGCATATACCTATAGCTGGATACTGGGAGGAGTGTGCACAAAAACACTGCTTCTGTCTGCAATAGCCTACTCTATGAGGAAACATACTGGAAGGGAAGTCTGAGAAATATCATTCAGCGCCATCAAATTGACATACCTCAGAGCCATGACACATGCTTAGATTCTTGACCTACAGAAATGCTAATAAATTTTAATTTTTTTAAAGAACATCAGTGGCAAGTCACTGAAAGTTCAAGGCTACACATTGAGACTGTCTCAAAATAAACCAGTTGATGGGAAATGGTTATCGTTGCACCTGTCTGTTATCCAACTATTTAGGAGCCAGAGGGATGGCGAGTTTGAGGTCAGCCTAAACTACATAGTGAGGCCCTCTGAAAAAATAAAGAAAATTGAACCAGGCATGGTAGAACTTGGGAGGCTGTGGTAGGAGGATCGCCATGAGTTTGAGGTCAGCCTGGGCTAGAGTATGACTCTGACTCAGAAAAAACAAAACACACAAACAAAGAACATCAGTGGTAACTGCTGTCCTTGCCACATGTGAGGGTGGAGTCGCCCCCAAAGCAGAAATAGGGTAGTTCCAAGAAGGGAATATATCAGAACATTCAAGATGGGGCTATGGGATCAGTTGGGCTTCCAAAGAAAGCAGCCCTGATGCTGAGTGGTAACTCTGTAGCCCCTGTGCAAGTCTGCAGCAGCTCCTCATGGGTGATAGGGAGAGGAGGATGCTCTTCAAGTCATGTCCACAGCCAGGAGATTTAAGGGTGGAGTTCACATCGGGGTTTATGAGCTTTGGTTCAGGACTAGGACTGCTTTCTTTTAGTGTTTTGAGTAATAACATAATCACCTGATCAGTGCTGGGAATGTTCAAAGTCCTATTTAATTTAAGCCTGCTGGGAAAAACATGTGCTGTCTGGGTCCAGAACAATCAAAGAACCTCGTGATCCTTGGTCAGGACAAAGAAAACTGGGGAGAAACTAGGTGACCTGACAACTGACTTGGTGTAGAGGAAATGAGGATTCAAACCGAAGTTTCAGAATAATTGTTCACAGTACAATGGGCAGGTTATCTTAACAATGAAGCCACTTGCTCAATGGCAGTTTGATGTGCTTGGCTGAGTGATGGGGGGCTGTAATCATTGGCACCACACTGCTCACAACCCATAGCCTTCCTTTGTGTACTCTAACTGGGACCTGAAGATGCCCCCTAGAAGCATCAGGTTTGGGAATATCATCCAGCATGAATGTGGTGAATGGACTATGTCTGAAACATAGACACATTTGTATCTTTTCACAAGGTCAGAATTTATTGAGTAACAATATGTTCACCAGCTATGTCAGTTTTGTTTGCTGCAGTTCTGATTTGCCTTGATAGCTGACCAAGCCAAACACAGACTTTTTATTTTAGTCTTAATTATGAATATTAATTCTCACATTACACAACATACAATAAGTACATCTAATCTAGCTCTATGTACATAGGTTACAGAGCAGTTACAAAAGGGTTAAAGAGCTGTGCTATAATTGAAGGTAAGCAGAATGCTGATGGGAAATGCACAGAAAATCTCTGTGGGAATTAGATAATCCTATGGAAGTTCTGCTGGAGGTATGACTGGAATTGAGCCTTGCCTCAGGGTTGAGTGAAGCTGCAGGATGAGGCACGGGAACAGGGGGACCATAGGAGTAAAGAGTAAAACCAAGTCCAGATGAGTTATTGGGTGGATAGACGGATGACATCTGGAGCAGGCTGTATCAACAGTGCAAACTGAACCAAGCCGAAGCCCTTGGGACTATGAAGAGGTCTCTTCCTATTGTCTCTTGACTCACACACATACTGGGTGGTCAGAGGCAGGTTGGTGGGGCCATCTGCATCACAGTGTTAGGTGTCCTCATTGTGGATCTAAGTGAAGATGTTACACCCTTTTCCTTGGTCTGGTGTGCTTGATAGTGATATGGATTAGAATGAAGGTAGCTTGTTGTTTATAGGTAGTCAGTCAGAGACACAGGCCCATAGGAACACAGATGTCACCTTCCCTGGTGAGACTAGAACTACAGTCTCATCCATGATGGTGACAAGCTGGAGCAGCTTCCTGGTTCTTCCTGATTCTTCCCTGAAATTTCCTGGCTTTAGCACCTGTGGATGGGCCCTTCTTGAGTCAGTGGTCATTCTAGGCCCAATAACCAATCAAAATCCTTCATATACATTTGGACTTTGCAATGAGGTTCATACTAATTGAATTCTGTTGCATTTTGTTTCTTGTTGCTGGCAAAACAAACCAAAAATAGTTTATGGGAGGAAAGGGTTTATTTTGTCTAACAGACTTGAGGGGAAACTTCATGATAGCAGGGAAACAATGGCATGAGCAGAGACAAGGTGACAAACAGCTGCAGGAGGGAAGCTGGCTATAACCCCCATAACCCACCCCCAACAACACACTGCCTCAGGGAGGTTCTAATTCCCAAATTTTCACCAGCTGGGGACCTAGCATTCAGAACACATAAGTTTATGTGGAACACCTGAATCAAAGCATCACAGATGCCTAATTTGTATAAGTGAACCTGATCCAAGCCTCCATTTGAGATTTTTTTCCCTCAGTTTTCTTGCCCCTACTCCAGCCTTCTTTTGGGAGCATTACCCCTTACCTCTAGTCTCTTTTAATAACTCTTTCATGATTTATCCGTCTCTGTGTATGCATTTCTCATTTCTTTGCTAAATATGGAAAAGGACTCAAGACTTGAGAGCCAATGACTAGGGGGGTTCTAAACTCATCCAGAACCCAGCTGCTCTCCATAACAATAATATCTTGAGGTATTGATTTTCCTGATAGGATTTTAATAACCCAATATTTATATGGGTCTAATTTACTTTGATAAATAATAAGTTATTTATCAAACTGTGCTTCATGGGTGATACCAGACAGATGGTGTTTATGTGCCCAACAAAATGCTGAGTCATCCTGCCTCTGCATTTTTAACTCAAAATGGAGTCAGATGCTGTTTATGAAGTTGAGTCGCTCAGGGCAAAGCAACTGAAAGTAATGAGTTTTGCACAATGTGGAGTAACTTAGAACGGGGAACATCTTGATCTCAGCATGGTGTGGAGGGTCAGAAAAAGACAACTCGTTCCTCACTGTTCTCCTCCCCTAACCACTCCTCCTTCCTGTCATAGGGACCCTTCCTGAATGTTGAAAACAGACAGCTTCTGGAGGTGGTTCTGATCCTTGGTTAATCCTGAAGCCCCAAGAACTGAGATGGAAGTGTTGATGCAAAGACACAGCTCTCAGCTCAAAGGGAATAAGAGGTAGTTTACTCTGGAGCCAATTATGAATGAGCATGGCCTGGGAACACAGATTTAGGTTACTCCAATTCCATGTTTCAAAGTGTTAATAATTTCATGAAGGTTTTTAACAGGAGGAAGTCATAAATTAAGGCACTTATCAAATACATTGGCTGACCATCAGATAGGTAGGTTATAGCAAAGAGGAGAGAGTTCCACCATAGCCTTCAGATGCTGTCTGATGACATTCTTAGCCCTTGGATTGGTAGAAGCTGGTGGTCTGCTAGTACATTCCAAATATGTCAACACCTGATCAATTAATGGTCAAATGGATGTTAGGTCAGACACAGAAGCAGGCAATAATGGATATTAAGGCCTAAAGATAGCCCAAGTTAATTTGTCTCTAATCTTGCAACATTCCATCTTCCTATGATGTCAGGAATTTTAGCAGTCCATTCAGCCTTGCTTGTAGGTGTAGCAGATGTAGCGCTGTTCTGGTTACTTTAGTTCACAGTTACCCCTGTTGGCCAAGCACCACATTTTGTACATGCAGAGGCCAAATGTATTAATATGTCCCACATAGCTAGTAAGACTCATTCCTAGGACAGATGAGGCTGGGTTGTAGGCAGGAATATCATCTTCAGGAGAAAGGAGTTACTAAAAAAAATCTTTAAGGGAAAAACAGTTGGATCATGCCAAATCTTTTAGTCATCAAGATCTAGGTATAATTAATATTTCTTTTGGCCTCTGTGTCTGATATAATGTACATGTGAATATAATGGAATGTTATTTTTAAAGTTAAATATAATCAAGATTATGTCTGGCCTAACAAACTTAAGAAAGCCAATAAGGGAAGTAGATAGTTTTAACCAACTAGAAATTATATATAATTAAAATTAGATTTTGAACATGTGTTTCCCCCTGTATTTACAATTATTTGTATTTTCTGAAATACATTATTTGATGTTTAGAACACTTAAAATAATTTATTATCTTTTAATTCCAGTTTTTTGGTCAGCTTGTTTTTGTATCTGTGACCTCTTATGACGTGGTTAGTTCTAATTTTAGGAGAGTTTAGTTTTTATCATACAAATTATTATAACTCTTATTTGTAGATAATAACTTGATCTGTTTGTATTGTATCAGGTCCTCATGTGGGTAAGTAAATGAACAGTCACATCACAGAAGAAATCAGATAACAATACAATATCTTCCATCAAATTGTCCTTTCATTTTATGGACCAAATATTTTAGTGACTAGAATAGAAATAAAAGGTCACATATGTTACAAATTAGGATTTGTAGGTTTTGTGGACATGACTAAATATTATTTATAGTTTAGAGCCAGAAAAGGAAATGGGACCCTAATAGGAGTCACTGTTAACTCAGTTAGTTGTATTATAGGATACCTAACATATTGACTTATGAAATATCAGCTCTCAAGTTAAAAAAACACCATTAATATTGTTATTATTAGAGATTTATGTCTTTTTTATAATTTGGATATGAAGAGTTAACCCAAATGTTTAGTTATATCTAAGAGTAAATGAAATTAAAATTGCATTAAAGTTGTTAGAAGTTTGAATGGTATCATAGGATCTCTGACAGCCTTTAATTAGTTTTCTCTTAACATTTGTAAACATAGTAATCTAATTGACTAGACCCAAATAATGGATGGAATAAAATAAAATATATGAAGAATTTGAAGTTAAAAATAGAGGTATCCTAGAGTGGAGTTCTTTTAGAAAGTTAAACCTTTGTTAATATAAAGTTAGAAGCTTATTTTTTATCCAAATTATATATTCATGGAATGGATGTTTTATAAAAGAGTGTATCTTAGATGTAGAAGAACTAAATGGTCTAAAGGAAGCCAGCCATTTTGATCAGTTTGACAAGCTATCAGCATCATGTATTTAACCAGTGCTCTTGAGGATTAAATTAAAAATATATAGGCATAGTGATTTTAAAGAAATTATAAACAAATAATAAAGTTTAAGTTTTAATCTACTAAGTGAAGGCCTTAACTAAATGGAAAAAGCATATAAATTTAGCATTTAGATGTAATTTAACTATAGGTTACTTGAGACGTCAGTAAAAAGATGAAACAAATTCTTTTTAAGCCACTTTTATAATCATTGGTACAATATTTAAGAACCTTGTTATAAGTATACAAGTAGATGTTGTTTAGCACACAAAATAAAGGCTTAACCTAGTAGAAAACATATAAATTTATAAAATTTGTTTGAAAACCATTTAGTATGTATTAGTAAAAGTATAGCAATAGCTAAGAGATATATTGTTGGAAACACAATTTAGCATTTTGTAAACATTACTAAAAGTAGAATCATATTTAGCAAATTTGAATTTTGGATCATAAAAGTTTAATAAACTTTACTCTAAGAACACATCTTATTCAGGAACTGAATAACTTTTGATGTAGATATTTTATTTAACATTTTAAATCTATAAATTATATCATTTCCTTTATATCTCTTATCTAAGACCAGCTCTTTGGATAGAATTGTTATTAAAGGCAATCAAAGTAGGATGTCATCTTGGCATCACTGTTTTAAGACATTTTTATGGTTAATCTATAAAAATCTATATGCAAGAATATTATTTATTGAAACATGTTAATTACTCAAAGCCAAAAGTAGTGATAAATCACTATCGCAATTTTGGATTTAAGTTTAGAGGAAACATTTATTGCCCCAATGTCCCAGGGAGAAAACAAAACAACTGTGCTAAGGCAGAGGTGTGGGGCCTGGGAGTCAATCTAAGAAATAAAGACTTTTCTGTCATTTGAATTCAGATAAGGGCTTATCAAATAAAGTCTTGAATAAGATCATTTAATTATGTATAAATTTTTGTTTAAAGTTTTAATTGTATTCTTTAAAAGGGTTTTTGGATTAACTTAACATTTCTACATAGATGACCATTTACTTGCAAGTTAATTTGACATTATATAAGCATTATAATAATAGAAACACATAGACAACACACATAGCTTTATATAGAGATAGACTAAAACTCAGAGATTTTATAGTTTTTATTTAGATCTATCAGTCTGACTTTGTTGTTGGTTTTGCTCTAGTCCAGGCTGAATTGGAATTCACTATGTAGTCTGAGGGTGGCCTCAAACTCATGGCATTCCTACCTCTGCCTCTATAGTGCTGGGATTTAAAGTATGGACCACCAGCCCTGCTTAGTCTGGCTATTTTTTTAATCTTTAATTTTCAACCTGTACCTTAAAAAGATGTGACCTAATAGAAACAAAGCAGAAATTTTAGATCTTAAAAAGAGAGCATTTAAAATGACCATTCCTTTTAACTTTTTTTTTTTTTTTTTTTTTTTGTTTTTCGAGGTAGGGTCTCACTCTAGTCCAGGCTGACCTGGAATTCACTATGCAGTCTCAGGGTGGCCTCGAACTCACGGCAATCCTCCTACCTCTGCCTCCCGAGTGCTGGGATTAAAGGCGTGCACCACCATGCCCGGCTCCTTTTAACTTTGATAAAATTTTAAAATATTGCCTTTAAAGCACTGCTTTAGAGGAGAACACATGATCTTTTATATCTTGATGTCATAATTATAAGATAAAATACACACACACATACACACACACACACACACAAATAATATGGACACACAAATGGGCCTACCTAAATTCTGAATGCCATTGTTTTCTGGGATTGTGTCTTTTGTAATTTCTGCTAGTAAAAAGAAAATTTAAAGATTTTCAATGAGCACATAAAAGGAAAAAAGTAATTGGCACTTGTATATCAATCCTGAAAAAGAAATCCATTGTAATCAATCTAAATAAAGGACCTTACAGTATCCTATTTGGAGAGATTTTAATGTCTTATTTTTATTACTTATGACTATTGAAAACAATGAAATAGAATTGTTATAAAATCTGTTTTGAAAGGAAATCATCAAAATTTATGTATACAATGTTAACCTCTATATTCTAATGAAATTTCCAACTTAAGATTTTAATCATCATTATATTACCCAAATAGCATTTAAGTTTTTACGAAACATTTAGTAAATCTAAAGATAACATTTTATAGGTCCTAAGAAATTATGACTACTTAAGTTTATGAATATGTACTTATAAGAGCATCAAAACACTCACATTTATACACACACTTTAAGCTGGTATGGTTGGTATAGTTGGTATAAAAGCAAAAATAAGAATAATGAAAAATTAAAGTGACCACAAGATTATATGTATTTGGAACTTTATGTTGTCACTTTTATTTGGACAAACAAAATACTAAAACAAACATACAAAGATTATGGACACACATAATACAAATACATAAAATTCTGGGTGTACCACAAGAAAGTAAAATTAAATAAAAAGTTTATATTCTCTTTGAGATATAAGACTGAAGTACAAAATATCAAAGGTGAACCTTGTTATGTAGATCTATAGCAGATAATTATTTCTGGTTTTGAGAAAGCTAAAAAGTCGAGGGGGAAAAGTTTTATAAATGGAAATGTAGTACTCATATTAAATTTAACTATTTCTGTTTTGAAAGCTAGTGAAACTTTTTTAAAATGTCATCTAGAAAGAATGTAGGCTTAGACAGACCAGGCTCATAAGATTAGCTAGTGATATAAGTTCCTCTGAGTAAGGCTGAACTCAGACAGGTAAAGCAACATTCAGGGAGAGTCTCTTTGCCTAAGCTATATGCAGTATGTTAGCAGCAATGAGACAGGTGGGTATTCAAGAGCTGTGACAAAAGTTTTTCTTGTTTTAGGCACCATGTGGGTCATTCTAATCAACAGTTCATTGTGGGCAGTAAGTACTTACTGGATCGGGGAGACAAAGGCCAGTATCCTTTGTACTATAGGTAGGCTTCCACCATCCCTCCCCCCTTTGGGGCCCTTGTTACCTTACGATGCCCCCAGTTACCTCCAGAACTTGCTGTACAGAAGAAAGGATTCTATGGAGTCAGATTATTGCTAGTTTTGATTTGTGTACATCTCCCTCCTCTGTCGCTCCCCCCCCCAGTCCCCACTATCTTCTGTCCCCTTTGATACCTGAATCACTAGTCATGTTTACTTATAATTCAAGCTTAACCTGATTAGGGGTCACAGAAAAGGGAGAATATAGTAAAAATGGCAATCCTTCCAAAAGCAATTTACAGATTCAATGCCATGCTGATAAAAATCCCATCCTCTTTCTTTTATAAAAAAAAATTTTAAATATTTTATTTATTTATTTTCAAGCAGAGATGAGAGAGAGAGAGAGAGAGAGAGAGAACACACTAGGGCTACCACCTTGTGGGTCTGGCGTACTGGGGAATTGAACCCGGGGTCTTAGGCACTGGAGGCAAATACTTTAACTGCTGAGCTATCTCTCCAGCCTCCATCCTCTTTCTTCACAGAGAAAAAATAATCTCAAAATTTCTATGGAAGGGCAAAAGGCCTCGAATAGCCAAAGCTATCATAAGTAAAAATACTCAGGAAGTAACACCATGCCCAATCTAAAGACATACTACAAGGCCACAGTAACTAAAACAGCATGGTACTGGCATAAAAACAGGCAGACAGACCAATGAAACAGAATTGAAGACCCTCTTCTCAGTTTGAGTAACTATAGTTACTTGATCTTTGACAAAGGTGCCAACAATGTTCACTGGCATAAAGATAGCATCTTCAAAAAATGGTGCTGGACACATTGGATTAATACCTGCAAAAAATGAAAATAGAGCCACTCCTTTCACCATGCACAAAGATCAACTCCAAATGGACCAGGGACCTCAACATAAGACCTGAAACCCTGAAAACCCTAGAAGAAAACATAGGAACTCTCCATGAGATAGGAGTGGGAAAAAAACTTTCTGAGCAAACCTCCAGTAGCTCAGGAGGTGCAATAATCACTTAACCAATGGGATCTCATCAAGCTCAAAAGCTTCTGTACAGACACATATACCATACTCAAAGCTAATAGACCACCATCAATCTGGGAAATGATTTTTGCCAGCTATAACACAGAGGTATAATTTCTAGAACTTACAAAGAACTAAAAATACATAAATAATAAAAAATCCAACAGCCCTCTAACAAAATGGGGCACTGATCTCAACAGAGAATTCACAGAGGAGGAAACACAAATGGCCTTTACTCGCTTAAGAAAGTGCTCCTCATCCTTAATCATCAGGGAAATGCAAATCAAAACTGCAGTTAGATTCTACCTTACTCCAGTCAGAATTGCAATTATCAAAAAAATCCAACAACAAATAATTGCTGTTGAGGTTGAGGGAAAAAAGGAACCCACATTCCCTATGGGAATGCAAACTCGTTCAACCACTATGGAAAGCAGTGTGGAGGCTCCTGAAGAGATTGGACATAAAGCTAACAATGGACCAGGCTATCCCTCTACTAGGCATCTACCCTCGAGATGTCACACCCCAGAATAGAGACATTTACTCAACCATGTTTATTGCAGCCCAATTCATAATGAATTGGAATCAACCCAAATACCCATCCCTGGATGAATGGATAACAAAGCTTTGGTAGATTTACAGGATGGAATTTTACTCAGCAGAAAGAAAAGAATGACATGATGAAATTTAAAGAAAAGTGGACAGATTTGCAGCATATCTTACTTAGCAAACTCACACAAGAACAGAAACTCAAATGCCTCATATTCTCCCTCATATGCAATTCCTAACCAGGTTAAGCTTAAATTCTAAGCAAACCTGACAGATGAAATGAGAGACTGTAAAAGGGGTTGAAGGAATGGGGGAGGGGAGAGTGGGGCAACTTATACAATAAACTGAACCAATCATGAATCGTAATCATAAAATCCTTATTTCCATGCAGTAAGCTCTTGAGGAAGAAGTGGGTATTACCTGCTAAGATGGGCCATGAATGGAATGGGAGGAAGAATAACTCCATGAAAAAATGGATCAGACCTGCAACTCCTTGGCCCAATCATTGGTTACTTCCCACAATGAGCTGTTGATCAAAGAGACCCACAAGGTCCCTAAAACAAGACAGAATTCTGTCAAAGTTCTTGAATACCTACCCCAGTCCAAAGGTAAGATCTCTGATGGAGATCCTGTTTGTATTTTTCAGAAGGCAGTGAGAGAGCCTTAGTCATTCCAACTCCACCAATGAGCTACAGGCGGAGGGATGACATCTGGCAAAAGACAAACCACCCCAGACCCTTGAGGGACTGAAGGGATAGCAAGAGATCTATCAGCACAATCAGTCAACCCAGGATAAGTCAGTGTGACAGGCACCAACACTTTCCAACATGACCTAAAGCAGAAGTACAGAGGCCCTTAAAATCTCAACAGTAAAACAGTCTTAAATCTCACCCACCGTGACTCAGGTAACTAAATGGAAGAGGGGGCAGAAAGAGCGTAAGAGTCATGGTGCGGGAGAATATCCAGAGACATTGTCCCCCTCAGCAACAACACACAAGTGGGGGGAGGGGAACCTGGCTGCCTGTTGTGCTATCCATAACCTCCACCCCATTGAAGGATCCAGTATGCCCACGGAGGAGGATACCCAGTGGAATGGGGACAGGGAGGAGGGAATTGGAGGATACCAACATAATATTTACTAATACAATGTTTCTAATTTTGGACAATAAAAATATAGATTTAAAATTTTAAAAATTAAAAAAAGAAAACCAATCCTGCTTTCTGGAATGGAACCTGGCTAAAAGTCAAATCTTAAATTCCCTTTAATCAGCAATGAGGCATTTTTAAGATCAATGAGCTCTTCGATAAAAGCCTTGATGGGGGATTTAAACTTGCTCAATAATGCCCTTGGACTAGGTACCAGAAACACAACTTCTCCTGCTTTTCTTATTAAAATTTAACAATGAAGTTAAGAGATTATATATATATATATATATGAGATCTCTTAATATTATATTTATATATATATATTAAATATATATTTAAAATATCAGCGGTATCTGGCTGTCTACCTGGTTGGCGGAATACCATCATGGCTTCTGTATAGCAGTCGTCAGCTCAGGGCCTACTCTGCCCTCTTCTCCCTCATTGAATGCCAACACTTCTCTGCTTTTGTAGCACCCTATTGTTCATAGTGACCTGTTCTACCAGGAGTCAGCCTGTGATACAGCAAATAAGGGGACCCATGGGAGCCAGGTCTACGCCACAGCCTACACCATGCTTTTACCCTGTGGAAAACCAACATAGGAGATGAGAAATACAGAATTCACTCGATGTGGAAGATGTGAAGGTGACAGCAAATTTCCCCCTTCTACACAGAGGCATATTGCACCCCTGCTGAAATATGCAAGCTTCATGAAAAGAGATGTGGAAAAGGAACATAGTAAAAGAAGTGTAACAACATTTTCAATGGATTTTTTTCTTTTAAAATCTTGTCAGTACGATTCTCACAAAACTTGGGTTTTAAGCATATTCCAATTCCTGCTGTTGAAATGAAGACACAAGAGACCAGCATATCTTGACAAGGCAACTTCACTTTTGAAGGGGGTGTGGCTTCTCCACACTAGATAGCAAGGTGGGGGATCTGACACTTTCCCCCTGGGCTGAGCCTTGGGTTCACATCTAATTCACTATTTGCTTAGAACAAACGTCACTCAATTGGCAGAAATAAGGAAGTCCTCTTGAGTTGGTTCTGAGAACTTAATTCCAAGGAAAGGAGGTTACAATCTAAAAATGGAAGGACTTTGGTTTGATAGAAAATACTGACCTTTCTCACAATACTCCAATTCTCAGAAAATATCACTAACATGAAAGAACTCTACCACTTTTCACTTCCTCAAAGCCAACCCAGGAACACTGGAGATGCAGGCATGTTCTATGCTCCCTCCTCCATTTACATTCTCTGCCACAGTTCCCTAGACCCAAGCCCAGCCTAGCAAGGAGGCATGAGTTGGCTTGCGAGGCTCATGAAAGAAAGGGCTTTGCTTTATTACCTGTGTTTTCTTTTTTGAACTAATGATAGAAATGTACAAATTTTAATTTTCTCTTTTATCTCTTCTCTCTTACCCTTAGATCTGTCTATTGAGAAAGGCCTTCAGAAACCCAGTGGGTCTTTGGCACTGATCCCAGGCTGCCTGTGCTGATTGCAGATGAGGTCCCATGTGCTCCTAGTCCTGGCCTCACTGCAGGGCTCACAACTGCACACTTCCAGCTGGAGCCTTCTCCTCCACCTGGCCTTCTCCAGGTACGTGTGAAGGTTCAAAAATGGAACATTCACAAGGGAAGAAAAATTACCAAATCATCCAAGGGATATTTGAGGACAGTGAAAATTTGGAAAAAGGACCTAAGACATTCCTTCAAAACCATTTCCAGAGGGCTGGGGAGATAGTTCAGTGAATAAAGCTCTTACTGGTCAAGCCTATGAAGATCACACTAAAAAATGAAAAGAAAAAAAGAATGGGAGGAAGCCTTCTGTAGTCCCAGCCTGCTGACAGGAAGCATAGCAAAACAGCAGAGTGATTGATACCCAAAGAGAAAAACCCTCCCTCAAATGAGGTGGAAAGGAGAGGGCCAACTGGACAACTGTCCTCTGACCTCCACACATGAGCCATGGGACATGTGCATATACGCTTTCTCTCTCTCACAGAGAAACATGTGCATATGCACACAGTTCTTTTTTAAACAATTAAAATAGTTTTCACTAAGCCTTTGTTAGTATATGTCAATATGGATGTTAGCACAAACCGTTCCTCTCTAAGACTTTTCTAGGGTCCTTGGACAGCTCTAAGGTTCTCATCATCAGCCTCACTGACATTTAAAGCGAGTAATTACTGCCTTGAACAGCTGTCTTTGGCACTGTGATGTTTACTCACATCTGCCTCTCTGCACTAAATATTTATTCCCAGTGGCCTATTCCGTTGAGACGGGGCAATGCTGCCCCCGAGTGGACAGTCAGTGTTCTGGACTCTCCTGCATCATCCAAAAACCACAGTGAATGTGCCTTTCGTTATTTTAATAGAATAATTATGAAGACCCATTTGAATTATTCCAAGGAACTGAGTACCCACCTTTTCTACTTTCCCGCAGAACACCATCCTTATTTCCTCTTCAAAAAAATTAAAACAAAAAGCTCTTGAAAATTGTCTGATTTGGGTTACCGTTCTGGAAATACGGAGTATAAAATATGAAGAATATAAATAGCAGTGTTTAACATTCAGAAAATCTTACATGTCTCCTTTCAGTATTTATGAAAAACACAGTGAACCTTTCTGTTTTATTTTTTCAAAAAGATTAAATAGGACAAATAAAAGCAAGTTAGATGACAGGAAAAGAGAGTCGGGGGTCTTATACTATTCTGTTCATTTTTATCATCTATCTAAATAATCATCTAGTTAATAATGATCACTATTTTTGCTTATTTACTTCTAATTTTTTTCTTTTTGGTTTTTAGAAGCAGGGTCTCCCTGTAGCCAAGGCTGACTTGGAATTCACTATGTAGTCTCAGGGTGGCCTTGAACTCACAGTGATCCTCCTACCTCTGCCTCCTAAGTGCTAGCACCCATCTTGTTTTCTTTCTTTTTTAAATTGAAGACATTATGTTTGTATATATTGCATAATGGTCATATTCCCATCTATTCCCATTGGGTTATACTCTTATGGTTCCTATACCCACCCCCATCCTCCCAAGGCCCTCCTCAGTGGGGTTATTGGTATTCACTGTGGGGGTCATGAATTCACCATCAATCTCTGTGTGTGTTGGGGCAATGCCTCAAGATACTCCTTACCACCCTGTGGTTCTTACATTCTTTCCACCACTTTTATGACAATGTTCACTAAACCTTGAGGGCACATGTTATAAGTCTCCTTTGGTGTTGAGCTCTTAGCAGTCTCTGATTTTCTTTTTGATTAGTTTTGAGTGTACTCAATGTCTGCCATGATCTCCCTGAAGGAGGTTCTCAGGTTAGCAGTGAGTGCATATTTAATCTCCCACTTCCTCTCTAATGTTTCCTGGGCTCTGTCAGATGTGATAGACATGACTCATGTCATGCTACGCAGTTGGGTTTCTTTTCTTGTAGTACTGATGGGTATTGGGTCTCCCAAGTATTTGCTGCCATCTGTAAAAAGCAGATTGAATGAGAGCAGTGTGGATCAAAGGGGGTAAATATAGATATTTAGAAGACATTTTCATGTGAATAGCCTCTCCTTTTATCCAAAGAATATTGGCAGCTTCTGTGACCTTTTCCTTGAAAGACTTCTGACTTGGTTCTCACTACCAAGTAAGAATTCCCTCCCATTGTGCAAGCCTCATATTCAATCAGAGTGACAGCTAGCTGGCAGGGAGGTGGCTTCCATTTCAGTTCCAGCAGGATTTCTCAGTGTCCTGGAACTGAAGCTGTGGTGTCTTCAGCAATAGGATTTTGCCATTTAGATCTGATGAGCAGCCAAGTGCTTTGGCAATGGCTTACATTGTTTGGTGGTGCTAATGGGCCTCTCTGACCAATAGCTCACTATGGAAGCTAACCCAATTCTGGCACTGGGATTCACCAGCTTATGGTTTTAGGATAAAGCTTTCTTATTTTAGAAATAATGTCTGAAGACTTCTCCTTCTGGCCAGTTATGCTGGAAGGCCTGTAGAATTGGTATAGAAGAAAAGCAGCACCACTCAGGCGTCTCAAGTGAGCAGACAGGGTTTGGCCAGCAGGGGAGATGTTCTGAGGATTAAGCACTTGGGTTGGCTGGAGCAACCATGGGCACTGATCAGTCAAAGGCCCGGAGTGAGGCACTCTCCATGGGAGACCACAAAAGAACACTCCACGGGAGACAGCAGCAGCATAGCAGCTGTGAGACACCCAGTGCTCCATGACAAGGTCAAACACTTCAATATCTATTAAACTTTGCAAGTGCTATCACCAAAACAGCTAACTGGATCCATTGCTGAAATAACGCAGACAATAAGGAAATCCGTAGAAGGAAAATTCGATGGGATTGTGGATAAGACAATTAGATTTTCAGAAGGAACAGAGAAATGTTGTTGAGGAGCAGCACATATCTGGAAAGGATTATAACCCAGGCCCAGAAAATCAAATGCTGCATGTTCTCCCTCTTATGCGGATCCTAGCCTCAAATGTTTAGATTTCTATGTTTGTTGAAATAAAAGTCAGTAGTAGAGGCCAGGAAGCTATAAGCTGGCTATAAGGGAGGAAGGAGAGGGGCAGGCTTAAGGATAAAGTATTGTAGATATGTAAGTAGAGAGGCAGAATCCTGGGGTTGGAATGGCCATGGAGGGCCAGGGGATGGGATGAAGGAGTAGGAGGAGGGTTAAGTAAAATTTAAGATGTTATGAATAAGCCATATGGAATCCTATTTTTTGCTGCCTAATAATATATATGCTTTAAAAAGAGAGAGTTTGGACAGAAATATCCTGTGGAGGCAGATAATGCTGTACCAGATGCCATAGACTATAAAAATTTCAGTGCCAGGGGTGGAATACCCTCTTGTGAGCTGTTATCCAGGTAGGCCCGTGATGCCCTCAAAATATTCCAGACTATTGTCAAGGCTCTTGGTTGCCCACCAGAACTAGATGGTAAGACCCTATGGCTAAAAACTCAGCATGCTTGGCTGCAGGTCACTGAGAAATCAAGCTGGAGCTGAGCTGGAAGCCACTTTCCTATTGACTAGCTGTCATGATGCTTAAAAGACCTATGCAGCCTATTGGGTAAAAAAGTCTTCAATGCTCTTAACCAGCAGTGGATCCTGAAAACCTTACAGCTGGCCAGCTAGGCCAATGTGCCAACTAGTACAATGGTGGCATGCTTGTTATGGGGAAACCAACTGCTCTCTGATTGGATTTGAGGACTGCTCCGTGGGAGAAAATTCATGCCTGGTACTGAGAACCTAACCAAAGACTGTGGCTGGGGAGCAACCACCGCCTGGCTGTCAGTGGGCATTGGCAGATCCTGTGGCTCTGGCTTTCATCCTGGAGGAGGAGTTACACGTGCTGGAAACCTGTTTGATCCAGTGTGAGCAGAGCCTCAGTGAGAAAATTTTCACCTCATACCTCCATTGCAAAGTCAAAAAAACCTGAAGGAGACAGCTGGGACTGTCCAGGGATTACTGGATAAAGAGGATTGCAGGAGCAGCTTTGAAGCAGGTTCAGGAGCCAACCCTTCCTGGAGCCAAGGGAGACCAAGAATCCAAGAGAACAGAGCACCCAGAGGCACCAGCATCCAGCAGAGCTGATCTAAAGAGCAGATTCACAGGCCCAGCCAGCCCAAAGCCCAGCTGGGAGGGAGAAAGGCTCATACTCAGCTTGGGAGAGACTGGAGGCCATCTCAAGAGGTAATAGTGTCATCTAGAGTTGATTGATGTATCTTTCATCAATGATGCCATTCTTAATAAGCAGTGCTTTAAAAGGAAATTTGTTGCATTTGATATATCTTGATTCACCATAACTTTTTGTCTTTTCTTTCTGTCTTTCTTGGGGAGAGGGTCTCATTCGGTTTAAGGCTGACTTGGAACCTAGCATCAACCAGAAATCTCAGCCTCCCAGTCTACAGGATTAAGGATCTGAGTTAAAACACACCCTTAGTTACTTTCGCTTTGTTTACGATTACCTGTCTAATCCCCATCCTTGCATAAATACCCTGTGCAGATTTTGTTTATTGTGTACATTGCACATTTGCATATTAGAATTGTATTTTGCTCCAATCAGCCTACTAGAAAATTTGAATAGAAGGCAACAACAACTCATTGTGTCACTTCTGTGGTCCCCCCGAGACTAATATACAAGGAATATTTCACACATTAAGCTCCCACCCTGAGGATGTATATAAATTCTAATCTACACATCTAAGATTACAGTACAAAATTAGGAAAACCAAGCATTGAATAACTTAAGATAAGAACATTTCTGCATTATAATACAAAAAAAACACACACAAAAAATCAAGGTTTTATAACTCCACAAAAAACTATAAATCCATCAGAAATGACCTTCAGTGAGACTGACTTAGATGAAATGTCTGACAAAGAATTCAAAAGAATGATTATAATGATGCTCAAAGAAATATTAGGAAATGCTAGAAATGAAAAACACAGTAAGTCAAAGACAAAACTCTGTCGAAAATCTCACCAATAGACTGGATCAAGGAGAGGACAGAATATCTAAACTGGAAGACAAAGTGGCAGAACTGGAGTAGTCCAAAAGAGAGAAGGACAAATTAATTAAATTAAAGGAAGGTATGAATGGGAATTTCAAAATATTTGTGACACCATAAAGAGCTAAAACATAAGAATTCAGGGTATAGTGGAAGGAGAATAATTTTACTCTCAGGACATAGCAGATATTTTCAACAAAATCATGGAAGAGAATTTCCCTCAAATAGGGAAAGTTGTACCAATGCAGATACAGAAAGTATTTAGAACATCAAACAGACAAAACCAGGAAAGAACCACTCCACACGTTATAATCGAACTACTGTACACACTGACCCAAGAAAATATTTTGAAGACAGTAAGAGAGAAGCATAAAGCAACTTATAAAGGCAAGCCCATTAGGATAACAGCAGATTACTCAACATAAACCTTAAAAGCCAGAAGGGCTTGGGGTGATGTATTCCTGAAAGGAAACAACTGTTAGCCATGAGTATTATATCTGGAGAAATTATCCATCACAATTGAAGGTGAAAAAAAGACTTTCCAAAACAAAGACATGCCAAAGGACTATGTCTACAAAGACAGCTCTACAAAAAAAATACTTGAAGGGATCATTCAGACTGAAGATAAAGAAAAACACATACATGAGAAAATAGGAAAAAATAAACCATACTCAAATAAGAAGTAATACGAGTGTAAAGGGAAAACAGGAAAAACTACAAAAGCAAGAAATATCAAGAATAAATATAGAGCTTTCAATAATAACTCAACATCAGTGGCCTCAATGCTCCAACAAAAAGATATAGACTTACATACTGCTTTAAAAATCAGGATCCTTCTGTTCGTTGCCCACCAAAAATGTGTCTCTCCATAAAAGATAGATACCTCCTTAGGGTGAAAGTATGGAAAATAGTATTTTAAGCAAATGGGCCTAGAAAATAAGCAGGTGTTGCTATCCTAATATTAGGCAGGCTAGATTTGAAGCCAACAGTAGTTAAGAAAGATAAGGAAAGTCATTATATATTGATTAAAGGAACAATTCAACAGAAGGACATTATAATTCTAAATACATATGCATCAAACACAAGTATTCCCAATTTCATTAAAGAAAAATACTAGAATGGATGAAACACAATTGTAGTGGGAGACTTCAACACCCCACTGTCACCTATTGACAGGTCATTCCAGCAAAATATAGAGAAACATCTGGATTAAATGACACTATGAAACAAATGAAACTAACAGACATCTATAGAATTTTTTTATCCAAATACTGTAGAATACACATTCTTTTCAGCAGCACATGCAACATTCCCTAAAATAGACCATATATTAGGACATAAAGCATATCTTAACAATTTCAGGAAAAGTGAAATTATTCCCTGTACTCTATCTGATCAAAATGGAATTAAATTACAAGTCAACAGTTAGAGAAATTATAGAACATACACAAACTCATGGGAAATAATCAGTATACTACTGAATGATGAATGGATCATTTAAGAAGTCAAGAAGGAAACAAAAAAATCATAGACTCAAATGAAAATGAAAGCACAACATCAAAACCTTTTGGATACAGTAAAGTCAATCTTTTGAAGGAAATTTACAGCTTTAAGTGCCTATATTTAGAAACAAAAAAGGTCACAAGTAAACAACTTAATGCTTCACCTTAAGGCCTTGGAAAAAGACAAAAAAAGGAAAACCAAACAACCAGTAGATGAGAAGAAATAATAAAAGTTTAGACTGAAAATTAATGACATAGAAGCAGCCCCCCCAAAATAAAGAATCAATGAAACAAAGAGCTGGTTCTTTGGAAAGATAAACAAGATTGATAAACCCTTAACAAATCTGACCAAAGAGAGAAGAGACACAAATAAAATTAGAGATGAAAAAGCACCATTACAACAGAGGCCAATGAAATTCAGAAAATCATAAGGACATACTTTAAGAACATATACTCCAAGTTTGAAAATCTGAAAGATATGAATGATTTCTTGATGTATATGACCTACAAAAATTAAATCAAGATGAAATAAACCACTTAAACAGAACTATAACAAGCACAGGGATCCAAGCAGTTATTTAAAAAAAAAATTCCTGCCTAAAAAAAGTCCATGCCCAGACCAATTTACTGTTGAATTCTACCACTCAATGAAGAAATAATACCAGCGATTCTTAAACTTTTCTGCAAAATAGAAAAGGAATGCTATCAAACTCCTTTACAAAGCCAGTGTTATCCTGATACCAAAATGAGACAAAGAGAACAAAAAAAGTTATAGACCAATCTCGCTCATGAACATAGGTGCAAAAATTCTCAGCAAAAATACTGACAAGCAGAACACACATTTTAATCAAAAAGATCATTCACCCCAACCAGTTAGGTTTTATCCCAGGGATGGTTCAACATTCACAAATAAATAAATGTAATGAACTATATATAAATGGACTAAAGAACAAAATCCACATGATCATCTCAATAGATACAGAAAAGGCATTTGACAAAATCCAACATCCCTTCATGGTAAAAGTCCTAAATAAAGAGGGAATAGAAGAAACATATCTCAACATAATAAAGCCCACTTATGACAAACCTATAGCCAATATTATATTAAATGATAAAGACTTGAAGCATTTCCTCTAAAATCAGGAACAAGACAAGGGTATCCACTGCCCCCATTTTATATAATATAGTACTGGAAGTCTTAGCTATAGCAATAAGGCAAGAGACACAAATAAAAGAGGCATAAATCAGAAAGGAAGAGATCAAATTATCATCATTTGCAGATTCTATAAATAAGGTACTCTAAAGACTCTACCAGCAAACTGTTGGAGTTGATAAATACTTTTAGCAATGCAGCAGGATAAAAAAATCAACACAGATAACTCATTAGCCTTTGTCATAGTCAGCCACATGCTTCTGTGGGTGAATTTACAACCAGGCACAATTTTGGGAGGAAAAGATTTATTAAATTAACAGACCCAGGGGAGGTTCCAGAATGGCAAAAGAAGCTGACCCTCTTTCACAGAGAGATAAAAACATTGCCAATATCTCCAGCCTGCACACTCCAACTCCAATTAACTAGCAAAGAGCGGGAACTCCAGACTTGAGCTCCAGCTGCTCTTTATATAGGTATAGCTGGAATTTCACATCCATCCCAGAATCACCTTAGGGCTGGAGCCTCGGATCCATCCTACGTGACACCTCCTCCAGCCAGAAGGCTGGAGAAAGCATTTCATATGCTTTTGAATCTATTGGGGGACATTCAACCAAACTACCACAGCCTTCCTATATACTAACAACAAATAGGCTGAGGATGAAATCAAGGAAACACTCCCATTCACAATTGCCTCAAAAAAAAAAGGTACCTTGGAATAAACCTAACCAAGGAAGTAAAGGATCTTTACAATGAAAACTTTATAACATTCAAGATAGAAATTTCAGAACACACTAGGAAATGGAAAGACATCCTATGTTCCTGGATTATAAGAATCAATATTATGAAATTATTAATCTTACCAAAAGCAGTCTACACATTTAATGCAATCCCCATCAAAATTCCAATGACAGTCTTCACTAAAATAGGAACAAAATCCTAAAATTCGTTTGGAATCACAAAAAATTCTTGAATACCCAAAATATTCTAGGGAACAAAAATAAGGCTGGCAGTATTTCCATACCTGATTTCAAGACATATTACAGAGCCATAGTAACAATAATAGCATGGTATTGGCAAAGAAAAAAAAAAGATATGTGATCAAAGGACCTGAACCGAGGACATTGGTGCAAACTCAGACATTTACAGCATTCTGATTTTTGACGAAAGTGCCAAAAATAATCACTGGAGAAAAGAGAGCCTCTTTAACAAATGGTGATGGGAAAACTGTAGAAGGATGAAAATACATCCTTATCTCTCTCTATGCACAAGAATAAGTCCAAATGGATCAAAGACCTTAATATCAGACCTGAATCTCTGAAACTGCTAAAGGAAAAAGTAGGGGAAACACTTCAACATATTGGCATAGGCAATGACTTTCTGAACCTAACCCAAGTTGCTCAGAAAGTAAAATTACTAATCAACAATTGGGACCTCATGAAATTAAGAAGCCTGTGTACAGAAAAAGACATTGTGAACAGAGCAAAGAGGCAACCTACCTGGTGGGAGAAAATCTTTGCAAGCAATTCATCTGACAGAGAAGTAATATCCAAGATTTTTAAAAAATTCAAAAACTAAATAATAGGAAATCAAACAAACTGATCAAAAATGGGCTTTAGAACTGAATATAGCATTTTCAAAAGAAGAAACACAAATGGCCTATAAACATCTAAAAACATGTTCTATCTCCTTAGCAATCAGAAAAATGCAAATCAAAACTACTCTGAAATTCCATCTCCTGTAAGAATGGCTACCATCAATAAAACAAATGACAGTAAATGCTGTCAAGGATGTGGAAATATAGAAATCTTCTACACTGTTGGTGGGAATATAAACTGGTACAGCCATTGTGGAAAGCAGTGTGGAGGCTCCTGAGACAGCTGAAAATAGATTTACCATATGACCCAGCTATACCACTCCTTGGCATAGATCCTAATGACTCTAGTGACTATCTTAGGGATATTTTCTCATTCAGGTTTATTTTGGCTCTATTGATAATAGCTAAGAAATGGAACCAGCCTAGATGTCCCTCAACTGATGAATGGATAATGAAGACGTGGTTCATTTATACAATGGCGGTCTATTCAGTCATAAAGAAAAATGAAATTATCACAGAAATGGGTGGATTTGGAAAGGATTATTCTAAGTGAAGTAACTTGGGCCCAGAAAGACAAATGCCACATGTTCTCTCTCAGATGTGAATCCTAGCTACAAATATTCAGTCTTGTATGTGAGTTGGAGTGAAAGTCAGTAGAAGAGGCCAGCAAGCTAGACAGGGGCTATAGGGAGGGAAGAGAGGGGAGACCTAAGGAAAGGGTATTGTATATGTGTAAGTAAATGAACAGATTACTAGGGGTGCAGTGGCCTAAAGGGTTCAGTGGAAGGTATTGAGCAAAGGAGGGGTAGGAGGCAGGTTAATCAAAACTTAAGAGGTTTAGAATAAGCCACATGGTCTTTGAATAATAACATACCCAGCAGTCATATATTGTTACTAGAAAAATTTCAGTGCCAGAGATGGGATACCTTCCATTGAGTTGTTGGCCAGGGAGGTCCTGAGGCCCCCAAAACATTACAGGCCATGGTCAAGGTTATTGGTTGCTCACCAGAATGAGATGGGAAGACCCTATTGCTGAAGATCATATACGCTTGCGCTGCAAGTCACTAAGAAATCAAACTGGAGCTGAGCTGGAAACCTCCTCCTTATTAACCAGCTGACAGAAAGCTGGTAAAAGTTATGGCTGCATGCAGCCCTATGGGAGAGAGAAGTCATCAACGGTAGTAAATAGCAGTGGACCCTGAAAGACTTAAGACTTGCCAGCTAGATTAAATGTTCCAACTGGTGCAATAATTGTACATCTATTTTGGGGGGAAACCAATTTCTCTCTAATTGGACTGGAGGCCTGCTCCATGGTGGGGGTGGGGTGGGGGTGTGGAGGGAAATACATGCCTGGTACTGAAGACCTAGTCAAAAGCCTATGACAGAGGAGGTTATGAGCTCTAGGGGAATAATGCTTGCTGTTGTCTGGCTAAATACACATATAAACACAGCGAACTGCCCTATAAGCACATTTTGTAAATTATCATACCCATATAATAATGCTAATCTCACTTTTGCATAGAGAAGCTTCTTATTTTCAGACGATGGCAACCCCTTGGATAACTCAAAAGACATAATAGTGCTGAGAGGAAATGAGAGTCCAGTGTTCAGCACTGGGACATCTCTAGCACACCTCTTGAGTCTCAGGGTCTATTGTGGAAGAGGTGGTGGAAAGATTGTAAAAGCTAAAGGAAGGGTAGGACTACTTACAATGCAGACACAAAATGGCCCCGATAATCATGACTTTGCAGTGCCTGACAATACCTATACATGATGGGAGGAAAAGATAGTGCCATAAAAACAAAATAGAGATTATTGGAGAGGGGTAATAGATGATGTTAGGGAGGCTGGGAAGGGAATCATAATGGTTTGTTGACTATGAATATGGAAGCCATCAATAAGAAGTTAGAAAAAAGACCTATGGTTGGGGAGGTCATAGTCCTTATGGGGAAAACTACTACTGTTTTACTGTTTACTGGCTAAATGTATATGTTGTGCCCACCCATATGTGCTCTAAACACATTTATGTCTATGTATTAATGCTATACACTTTTTTAAGAGAAGCTTCTCTTTTCAGATGTCATTACCAACTGGGGTGACTCAAAACTCACCATCACACTAAAAAGAAGTGACAGTGCAGTATTCTGTACTAAATGAGGCACCCCTTATCACACCTCTCAAGGCTCAGGGCCCACTGTGGCAGATTTGACAGAAAGAATGCAAGAGAAACAGGAAGGGTAGGACTGCTTACAATGCAATCTTCCAGACACAAAGTAGCCTTGATATGCATGACCTCATAGTGACTGACACTACCTATATAAGACCTGCATAGTAGAAGGGAAAAATGATGAAATCAAAATAGAAGAGAGACTAGCTGGAAGGAAGGGATTCAGTGGAGGTTAGATTTGGGAAGGGGAAGTTGGGATTGGGGAAGGGATTATGATTGATCACGGTGTATTGTATATACTATGGAAGTTCTTAAGCCAGCCATGTTGGTGCACATTTTTAATCGCAGCACTAGGAGGCATGGGTAGAAGGATCACTCTGAGTTTGAGGCCAGCCTGGGACTATAGATTAAGTTCCATGTCAGCCTGGGCTAGAATAAGACTCTGTCTCAAAAAAAGTTTATGACTGTGGAAATAGCTCCATGATTAAAGGTGCTTGCTTGCAAAGCCTAACAGCTTGGCTTTGATTCCCTAGTACCCAGATAAAGCCAGAGGCTCAAAGTGGCCCATGCATCTGGAGTTCATTTGTAGTGGCAAGAGGCCCTGGTCTCTCTCTCTCTCTCTCTCTCTCTCTCTCTCTCTCTCTCTCTCTCTCTCTCTCTCTCTCTCACACACACACACACACACACACACAAATGAATGAATGAGTAAATATTTTAAAGATAAACAGAGTTTGAGAAACTTGGGTCATTAGGCCTTGCAGGCAAATGCCTTCACCATTGACCAATCTCTACAGCCCTGAGAGGGTCAGCTAAATACCTTTGCCCTAGTCAGGTTGCAAGAGTACAAGCTGCTGAGCAAAATGAGATTTT
Source organism: Zapus hudsonius (assembly GCA_004024765.1). Taxonomy (NCBI): domain Eukaryota; kingdom Metazoa; phylum Chordata; class Mammalia; order Rodentia; family Dipodidae; genus Zapus; species Zapus hudsonius. The sequence goes on from PVHP010002112.1 coordinate 79,760, forward strand.
TTTTTCTCATTCCTAAACTGGAGAAACTGCTTTCCCTATGTCCTTCTGGGTAGGCAGGCTCACTATGCCCAGTAGTAAGCCTTTGTAAAGAAAGAGCAAAGAAACAGGAAGTAGGATGATTTGCCTGTCACAGAAGCTCCAAATATCACAGGTGCTAATAAAATCTCAGCTTAAAACTCAAGATGATAGAATCTGTGAATTTAGGTCAGTGATAGAGCACTTGCTTAGCATATGTGAAGCCACACACACACACACACAGAGAGAGAGAGAGAGAGAGAGAGAGAGAGAGAGAGAGAGAGAGAGAGAGAGAGAGAGAGAGAGAGAGAGAGAGAGAGAGAGAGAGAGAGAAACAAAAAACAAAAAGCAAAACTACTTTTAATAGCCAAATGTGGTGACTCATACCAGTACTCAGGAGGCTGAGGTAGGATCATCACCATGATATTAAGGCTAACTAAGGTCGAGTGAGGCCTTACCTTGTTATAGAAATACCCAGTGACAAAGCCACAGGAGCTTAAACTGAGACTCGGGATTAGGAAGCTCTGACAGTCCACGAAGTGGAATGATCACTGGGATAAAGAAATCAAGATGTTTCAAAGTGAAAATTAGCTGTCTCCTGAAGTAGAATAGTCCTTAAAATTCTGCTCCTTGGTATTAAGTTCCAATGCTCTCTAAATCAGAAGGCACAGATGACTAACTTTCTGCAATTCAGAATTGTTTTTCAAGCTGAAACTTGACTCCTCATAAAAGTGCATGTGTAGTGGGGTGAGCTGGGGGTTAGAATTTAGATAACACCCAGCAAAAATTCCAATGCACCCCAAAATTTAAGGAGTACCCAATTCTTATCTACAAAGTTAAAGAATTAAAATCATAGACAACAAGATATTAAGGTATAGTGGGAGACTTTATTTTTTAAGAGAACATGGGGAGTTACAGAGTTCTCCAGCCACCAGTGTGGGGAGAAAAATGTGGAGAGTTTAACAGAATTTACGCTGTTTAGCTAAACAAACAAGAAGAAAAGATAACACAGAGCTCCCATCATGAAAAGGAAAGGTTCATGTGGGAAAAACCTGGAGCCTTCCCTCACCCCAGCTATAAGGGAAGGCCTTACCTTTCTAAGACCTGGAGATTCAGGGGTCCTTTTGCTGGCCTGCCATGTGGGGGGAGAGGACCTTTTCCCTAGAGAAGTTAATTCTAAGTTCCCCCAGGTGAGTCAGAGAGACAGCTGATTGGTTCATACCTGGGATGAATCTTCAAACCAGCACCTAGGTTTTAGCTCTAGATAGACACCTTCCACTCAAGGGGAGGGTGTCTCTGGAGAGTGCCTGAACTGTCACACATGGAACAATTGGTTCTAATGGGAAAGGGATGTTTTATGCAACATTTTTTCATCTACATTAATTTAAGGATGATAATAGATGATAATATCTTTGCTATAGAAACACAGGGAAAATTTTAGAATTATTCTTTCCACAAAGTCAAAATATAATTTATTTTCCCATCATGATTTCCTAAACATAAGTATCCTCATTGTGTTTTTGTTTATACGTAAATGTTATAAATTAATTGCTACTAGAGGAGCCAAACTATACCAAAGAACACAAGAGTAAGCACTTTCAAAGCTAATTTTTGCTTTGTATTTTCTAAAATTCTATCTATAGGGTGAAAGGTAAAATAACTGAGTTTATTGTAATGATATAAACATCATGTGATTCAACATTAAAAAGTACTGTGCAGACCTGGGGTGGTAGCTCAGTCATGAAGTGCTTGTCCAGCAGCTCAAGGCACAGGTTTCCATCATCGGCACTGCAATTAACAACACATGCGCAAAAACAAATTTGTTCAGAAAGTGCTTGCCAATGCCAATATGTTGAAGTGTTTCCCCTCCTTTCTAGCATTTTTCAGAGTTTCAGGTCTGATATTAAGGTTTTTGATCTATTTGGATTTGATTCTTATACATGGAGAGAGATAAGGATATATTTTCTTCCTTCTACATATAGATATCCATTTTTCCCAGCACCATTTGCTAAAGAGGCTGTCTTTTCTCCGGTGAATATTTTTTTTTGTCAAAAATCAGATGACTAATTGTCTGGGTTTGCATCAGGATCATCTCTTCTGTTCCATTGATCTATGTGTCTATTTTTGTGCTAGTATCATGACATTTTTGTTACTATGGCTCTGTAGTATATCTTAAAATCAGATATGGTGATACTATATAACCCTAGTTACCCAAGAAGTAAAATCACTAATCAATAATTGGGACCTCATGAAATTAATTTTGTACAGCAAAAGACACTGAATAGAGCAAAGTGGCAACCTACCCAATGGGAGAAAATGTTTGCAAGCTATACATCTAGCAGAGGAGTAATATCCAGGATCTACAAAGAACTCAAAAAATTAAATAATAAGAGATCTAACAACCCAATCAAAAAGTGAGCTACAAAACTAAATAATTTTCAAAAGAGGAGACACAAATGGCCTATAAACATCTAAAAACATGTCTACCTCCTTAGCAATCAGGGAAATGCAAACTAAAACTACTCTGAGATTCCATCTCACTTCTGTCAGAATGGCCACCATCAAGAAAACAATGAATCAAAGTCTGCCACCAGGAGTAGGCTGAACACACTACCTACTGGAAGAGAACAGTGAACCAGGAAATGAGCACTTGTGCAAGGGAGGAGCCAAAGCCTGGGGGAGGCATTCAACAGCTTTAAATTCATCCAAATAATCCACTCAGTGAAGGGGAGCCCTTAACTGGAACTGGGGACTCAGGGCAAAATACACTGGGAACCAGAATTTTAGGCCCCCAAAGAGAAATGCACTATACAAGTGATTTACAAAGAGCTATCAACAACAGAATCTAGCCAACTCAGAAATGTGTATCTAAGTTAACCTATACTGATCTCACTCTCCAATGGAGATTCTGTTTGTATCTTTCAGAATGCAGAGAGAGAGAGAGAGCTATGGATGCTCCAATCCTACCAATGAACTGCAGGCTGATAGCTGACACCCAGGCAAGAGATGAGCCACACCAGATCTTACATGAAGGATCCAGGTAGAACCCCACAGAGAATGATGGGATAAGCAAGAGACCCACAACCGCAGCCAGTCAGTCAACACTGGATAAGCCAGACAGACACCAAATCTTGTAGTCGGCCACATGCCACTGGGATGAATCTTCAAATCAGGCACAGTTTATGGGAGAAAATGATTTATTCAAGCTACAGATCCAGGGGAAGTCCAAAAAAAGTGAAAGAGGCTGATCCTCTTTCACAGGTCCAAGCATAGAGAGAAACCCATCACCAACACCAACCATACACAGAACAGCAAAAAGGCAGGAGGGTCCAAGAGAGAATTTCTTCTCCTTTATATAGACTGAGGGTGGGGTCTTACTACCCTTCCCCAGGTTTAATGGCTTCCTGAGTCTCTGGACTTTCCTTCCTGCACTGCCCACACAGGAAAAGATGTTTACTTCTAGCTTCTTTGAGCTTCTTTACATCCTGCCCCCTACTGAGAGGCGACCTTCCTATAAACATCCTCAGAGACCCACCCAAGATTATTAAAAAGATCAAGTTGACAACAAAACCTAACCATCACACCAATGTTTTCAACACAACCTAAAGCAGAAGTACAGAGACCCCTAAGAACTCAACAATAAAGCAGCCTTAAATGCGTATATTAGATCAAAGCCAACTGAACTGCCTTATAAGGACATTAAAAAAAATGAGCACATCCAAAATAATAGTGCTACTCTCACTTTTGGCTTGAGAAGCTTCTCTTTTTCAAATGGTGATGACCACTGGGATAATGCAAAAGACACCATAGTGCTAAGAAAAAAATGACAGTGGAGTGCTCAGCACTGGGACATCTCTATCACACTTCCCAAGGCTCAGGGTCTATTGCGGAAGAGATGGCAGAAAGATTCTAAGAGCCAAAGGAAGGGTAGGACTGCTTAATGCAAACTTTCTGACACAAAATACCCTTGATATTAATGATTTTTAGTACCTGATAATACCTAATGGAAGGAAAAGATGATGACACCAAAACAAAACAGAGTCTAATTGAGAGGAGAAAGAAATATGGGGAGGCAGGAGGGAATCATAATGGTTTATGGTGTATAACTATGAAAACTATCAACAAAAAGTTAAAAATAAATTTGTTTAAAGAAAAAAAGTTTTCCCTATAGCCAACCCTCCCTTGCTGCCTCTCTTCCCTCCTTCCTTTCCTCTTTCCCTCCTTCCTTAAAAAAACTGCAGTATAAATGTTAAACTATGCATTTTTTAGAAACTGAAGCCTTCAATTTTTTGTATTAATGACCTTCAGAAGCCTGTTAAATTCTCTTTTCATTGTAATGGTCACTACATATAAATGTCTTAATTAAATTGTCTTTATAGAATTGTGTTCCTCTAAGTACAACTTGTAGAACTTACTGATTTTTTTGTTTTCTGCTGTGCCAGGAAGAATTTACTCAGAATCAATTATTCTGAAAGAGCAAGATGTGCAATGTAAGAAAACTTCCAATTTGCTCTTGAGCCCTTCATATTTTTCAGAGCTTTTATTTCATAAAGGTCTAATGAAATCAAGTCATTTCTTTACTTAAAAAATTAGCCATGTTTGGTGGCACATGCCTTTAATCCTAGCACTCAGGAGGTAGAGGTAAGAGAATTGCTGTGAGTTTGAGGTCACCCTGAGACCACATGCTGAATTCCAAGTCTGCCTCGGCTAGATGGAGACTTTGTTGTCAACTTGACCTCTTTAGTAATCTTGGATATTTATAGGAAGGCAGCCCTCTTAGTAGGAGCAGGATGTAAGGAGGCTCAGTGGAGCTAGAAACAAATATCCTTTCCTGGGAGGCTAGTGCCAGAAGGATATTCCAGAGACTCAGGGAGTCAACAACTCTGAGGAAGGGTTGTAAGACCCAGCCCTGAAGCTGTATAAAGGGGAAGGAAATCTCTCTCCTTCCTACTTTGCCTGTTTGTTGTTGTGTGTGTGGTACTGGTGATGGTTTTTCTTTCTCTGCTTGGACTGTGAAAAGGGGGCCAGACTCTTTCTTCATTATGGAACTTTCCCTGGATCTGTAACTTAAATAAATCCCTTCCTCCCATAACTGTGCCTGCCTGGTTTGGAAGTTCATCCCAGTGGCCCATGAGCTGACTACAACAGAGACTCTACCTCAAAAAAACAACAACAACAAAAAAACAAAAATAACCCCCAAAACTCCAAAACAAAAACAAAATGAAACTATTCTTTGAAGGTACCTACATTCAGTGGGATTGATAAGAACAGACCTCAATTTATGAACAAAAAGACGATTCCCCTGAGATGATGCCAATGCAGATAAAAATAAATTATGAGATTAAAATGCACTGTTGAGCTTATTTCACTTACAGAAACTGCAGCATGATTTTGATGATGCCTGAAAGGCATAGGAAAAGAAAAAAACATAAGCAGAGGTATGCTTAGAAGAAGTCCCTTTTCTTTAATGATGACCAACATGGACTTTTGGGGGGAATACCAATGATCAAAAATAGATACTTTGAGGGTGGTTCTCATTTTTCTCTTCTGGGATATAGTATGGTTTGGCACATTACCCTGGATGTGGATCAGCCACTTTTACCAGAACTGGGAAGACAGCACAGGTTCTCATTCAGGGACTTTTTGGACAAATTTCCAAATGGACAAAAACAACCTTCTGCTGCTACAGGCTGCATTTCCAGGATACCTGGGCAATATGCCACAACATGAAATAGGGGGGAGATCTATCTTCAGATGACACTGTGGAGTGATGTTGGGGAATCTACTTTTTATTTTTTATTTGCAAACAGAGAGAGAAGAGAGACAAACAGAATGACAGAGAGAATGGTTGTGCCAGTGCTTCTAACCACTGAAAAAACTCCAGATTCATATGCCACTTCGTGTGTCTGGCTTTATGTGGGTAGGGTTATTAGGCTTTGCAGGCAAACTCCTTAACCACTGTGGTTTTCAGTAATAGGGTCTTACCATCTCATTCTGGTGCTTGAAGCAAAAGCTTTTTCCAGCTTTCTGTCAGCTGGTTAACAGGGAGGAAGTTTCCAGCTCAGCTCTAGCTTGATTTCTCAGTGATCCACAGCCAAGCATATGGTTTTCAGCAATAGGGTCCTACCATCTCATTCTGGTGAGCAACCAAGAGCTTTGGCAATGGCCATGTTATGTTTTGGGGGCCTCAGGAACCTCCCTGGCCAACAACTTCCTTCCTGGAAAGTATTCCATTCTGGCACTGCAAGTTTTTCTAGTATTAATCTATGGTTACTGGACATGCCATTATATGAGGGAGAACATGTGGTGTTTGGTTTTCTGGGCCTGGGATACCTCACTTAGTATGATCCTTTCCACATCATCCATTTCCCTTCAAATTTCATAATATTATTTTTCTTTACAGCTGAAAAGTACTCCAGTTGTATAAATGTACCACATCTTCATCATTCATCAATTGACATCTAGGTTGATTCAGTTTCCTAAGATGTTGTAAATAGAGCCTCAATAGACATGTAAGAGCAAGTATCTCTAGGGTAATGGCTAGAGTTATTAGGATATATCCCAAGGAGTAGAACCACTGAATCATCTGTCCAGGCCTGGAATCAACTTTATATTTTCTGTTTGAGGGCTGGAGAAATAGCTAAGTGGTTAAGGTACTTGCCAGTAAAGCCTAAGGACCTGAGTTTGACTTCCCAGGTACTAAATAAAGCCAGATGCACATGGTAGTTCATGCATCTGGAGTTTGTTTTTAGTGGCTAGAGGCTCAGGTGTGCCCATTCTCTATCTGCCTCTTTCTCTCAAATAAATAAATAAATACATAACTAAATAAATAAATAATCCCTATTTGAAATGGAAACTGTGCTCATTTCTTCCTGGATAAGTAAAGAGAAAACATGAAGATATTAAATGATGATAAAGTAAGAGGGTCCAAGAGAAGAGAAAATCTGATGATGTCTTTGGTGTTCCATAGACATCAATGAAACAAAAATATTCTTCCAGATGCCTCCACATTTGCTTTAGAAGTATAAACTTTGCACCAAAATTGTAATGGACTCAAAACCCATTCTACCTTCTACATTTCACCGAGTGTTAGTTAAGACTGACCTAACCTGAATCCAGAATTCTACCTGGAACTACCATTGATTACATTATTTCCAAATTATGTTATTAGATGAGTATAATTGAAAATTGGTATACCTATGAATTGTTAGCTTTTTAACATTATAAAGCAATTATTTATCTAACAAATCTTTTTAATTATTATTTTAATTTTTATAAAAGGTTAAGGTCTATATCCCTGTATCCCATCCCCCTTTCCCTGAAGACCCTCCTCAGTGGGGTCACTGGAGACACTGCAGAGGAAGTAGTGGGCACTCAGCCTGAGACATCTGGTAGTGGGAAGGCTGTTATCTTTCCTTATGTTGGTGAATCTAGAGTCTCTTCAGTATTCTCAGTCATTCATTGTGGGGGAAATGTGACTCAGTGTATTCCAACCCACTCTGGCTCTTACAATCCCTCCACCCCCTCTTCCACAATATTCCCTGAGTCATAGTGGACCTGTTAGCAGGCTGATTTAATGTTGAGTTCTCTGTGGCCTCTGGGTTTCTGCTTTGATGGGTTTTGATTAGCCACACTGTCTATCACTATCTAGCAGTGAAAGCAGCATTGCGTTGCTGCTTCCTCTGCAGGGTCTCCTGGGCCCTGGCTGACCTGTTAGACGTGGGACATCTTGTAGTGGGCAGTCAGCTATGTTTTCTGGTGTTGGTGGATCTCTGGTCTCTTCAGTATTCTCTGCTAACAGTAAAATAAAACAGATTCTCCAACCAAGAGTGAGAGAAGCTTGGATTAAAGGGGATTTACTTAGTTATTTGAGAGACTTTTTGATATGTATGCTTACTCCTGCTATCTACAGAGCAGTGGGGCTTTTCTCTAGAGTCTCTGACTTTTTATTGAAAACCTCCATACATATAGACAATATGCCATGATCATAATCCCCTCCCACCACTCTTCCTTTTTCTCTTTCCTCTGTTCTCCACTGAATCCCTTTTGCTTTCCAGCTGATCTCTCTTCTGTTTTGATGTCATTATTTATTCCCTTCTATGATGCAGGTCTTCCACTGTGAGGTCCTGAGAGCCACAGCCAGTTTGTGTCTGAAAAACAGTATTGCAAGGTACTCCTCTCCTTCCTTTGGCTCTTAAATTCTTTTTACCACTTCTTCTTCAATGGTCCCTGAGCCTTGGAGGGTGTGATGTCTCATTTATTGCTGAACACTCCACTGTCATTTCTCAGCACATTGATGAATTTCACATCTCCCCAGTGGTCACCATCATTTGAAAAGTTAGTAGCATTAATATATGGGCATAAACACAAGTAGGTAGAAGGCAGTTTGGTGAGCTTAATATATCCATTTAGCCAGACAATAGTAGGAGTTTCCTGTGTAGGGCTTTTGACCTTCCCAAACATGGGCTTTTGATCAGATTTTCAGCACCAGACATGAATTCCCTCTAACGGGGGTATACCTCAAATCCAGTCAGAGAACAGTTTGTTTCAACCATGACAGACATGGCACCATAGCACCAGTTGAAAAGTTTGACCTGGCTGGCCAGCTGTAAAGCTTAGAAAGTTTTAAAAAAATATTTTTATTTTATTTTCAAGTAGACAGAGATAGAGAGAAGAGATATAGATAGCGAGAATGGGAGTGCCAGGACCTCCAGCTTCTGCATACAAGCTCTAGACACATGCACCACTTTGTGCATCTGACTTTACATGGGCCCTGGGGAATTGAACCTCGGTCATTACGCTTTGCAGGCAAGTGCCTTAACCACTGAGACATCTCTCCAGCCTGCAAGATTTTTTATCTTAACATTTCAGTAGTACTTCAAATGCATTTAAAAACAAAGTGTGAAAATAAGTCTGTTAAATAAAAATGTAGACTAGTCAATATTCTGATTACTAACTGCTTTTATTTTGAATTAATTAATTAATTAATTAATGACAGAGAGTGAGAGAGAAAGAGGTAGATAGAAAGAGAATGGGTTCTAGTCTTTTCAAACAAATTTCAGATGCATGCATCACCTTGTAAATCTGGCTTCACGTGGGTACTGGGGATTCGAACATGGGTCTCTAGGCTTTGCAGACAATCACATTAACTACTGAACCTTCTCTCCAGCCCTTGAATTAAATTTTGTTTAGTTCATTACTAAAGAATAAATTAAATAATTTAAGAGCATCAATCCAGCTCTACAAAAGATATGCAAAGAAATTTTCCAGACCAAAGAAAAAGACAGAACATGTTCACAAGGCTTAGGGAATAATAACCAATGCATCATTTAACAACAAGATAGAAATGGGAAAACCTCAAGCACTACAAAAATCAACCCATGACAGGAAATAATACAAATCTATCCATGACAACTCTAAATATTAACTGTTTCTAATCCCCTTTCAAAAAACACAGACCAGCTGATAAAAATTAAAAGGCAGAATTCATGTATCTATTGTCTCCAAGAAAGCTACTTAACTAGGAAAGATATACACTTCCTTAGCAGGAAAGGATAGAAAAACATTTTCCAAGCAAACAGAACTAAGAAAGAGTAGTCACTGTGTAATACCTGACAAAATTGACTTTAAGCCAAAACTAGTCAAAAGAAATAAATGTCACTTCAACTGATTAAGACCACATCTCATCAAGAAGACATTATAGGGCTGAGGAGATGGCTTAGTGGTTAAAAGCATTTGCTTGCAAAGACTAGTGGCCCTGGTTTGATTCCTCAGTTCCCACATAAAGGCAGATGCACAAAGTGGTGCATACATCTGGATTTCGATTATAGTAGCCAGAGGCCCTGGGGTGTCCATTCATTCTCTCTCTCCTTGCAAATAAATAAATAAATAAACAAATATTTTCAAGGACTAGAGAGATAGCTTAGCAGTTAAGGTGCTTGTCTGCAAAACCTAATGACCCATGTTCAAGTTCTTAATACCCACATAAACCAGGTGCTCAAAGTGGGGCTTCATCTGGAGTTCATTTGCAGTGGTTGGAGGCCCTTACATGCCCATACTCACTCACTCACTCACTCACTCACTCACTCACTCTTTCTGTCTTTCCTTTTCTATCTGTCTATATCTCTCTTATTGCAAATAAATTATATATATAATAATAAATTATATTTATATAATTTATAATTATATATTTAATTTATATAATAAAATTTATATTATATATTTAATTTATATAATTCATATACATTTGATTTATAATTATATATATTTTAAAGTATTAAAAATTGTTTTCCAAAAAGTAGCCTGGCATGGTGGAGCTTGCATTTAAAAAAGAAGATATTATAATTTTAAATGGATGTATACCAAAGGCGGGTGCATCCAATTCCAGAATACAAATACTAATAGAAATAAAGCCACAGATTAATCCTAACCCATCATAGCAGGTGGCTTTAATACCCAAATGTCACCAATTAACAGATCATCTCCAGAAAGTCAGCGTTTGTTAACTTTATCATAACATTCCCAGCAGTGAATAATCCATCTTTTGTCTCCAAGATTGAGGTGAAACACATTCCCAGCTGTAAATAACACACTCCCTGTTCCCAACCTTGACAGACTGAGATTTAAGCAGAACATAACTTTATTCCAGGTTTCTTATCTTAGTTAGGCATATTTTTACAGAAGCAAGATGAAAAGTGGTTAGGGCGTTTTGGTCACCATGGCCTGGGTCAGTATGGCCATAAACACTGGATCACAGATGTTTTTCTGCAATTTTCTGGCCATCATTACTTACTTCCTGAGTCTTTATTTATCTTTTTATTGAGCCATTTATCTGAGGGGAAGGTCTGAGTCCCCACCCCCCCAAAAAAAGAAAAAAACTATTCTTTTCAGATGGCTTTCCTTAGGTTAAATTACCAGGGACTGTTTCAAGGGATCTTTCCATCTCAAGTAATCTCAGGGCTGGAGAGATGGATCAGTGGTTAAGTGCACTTCTTGCATAAGCATGATGGGGCCTGAGAATTCCTGAGTTCATACTTCCAGATTCCACATAAAATTAGCTGGGTGTGGCTACATATACCTGTACCCCCAATCCTAATGGGGAGTAGAAAACCAAAGGATCTGTGGAGCCCTGTAGGCACTGGAAGTAATAGAAAGGAACTCTGTCTCAAAACAAGACCCAAAGGGCAAGCAATATAGGGCTTCATATGACATTCTACTTCAGCCTCTGAAATCGAGTGACCCCTGCTACAGGTGAGGGTATGAGATGCCACAAGGGCCAATACATGTGAGTATAGGACATATTCATGTGCATACACAACACAACTTGCATACATGCAAATTTAACAATTTATTTATTTATTTATTATTTGCAAAATAAATAAATCAGGATTGACAAACCCCTGACCAATTTAATCAAACAAAAAACAGAGAAGGCCCAAATCAACAAAATCAAAAATGGCAAGGGTGAGGTCACAAAAGATCCCAAAGAGATTGGAAGTATCACCAGGTCATACTTCCAAAACCTCTTCTACACAAAATTAGAGAGCCTGGAAGAAATGGATAAATTTCTGGACACCTACCAACTACCAAAGCTCAGCCCAGAGCAGATAAAGATGCTAAACAATCCTATCACAATTACAGAGATTGAATCTGTTATCCAGAAACTACCCAAACAAAAAAGCCCAGATACAGATGGTTTCTCAGCCGAATTCTAACAAACCTTCCTCATAGAACTGAAACCTCTCTTTTGAAAGCTTGTTAGGGGCATAGAAAAAGAGGGTAGGCTCCCAAACTTCTTCTAGGAAGATAGCATTGCCCTAATTCCCAAACCAGGCAAGGAAGTAACAAGAAGAGCAAACTACAGACCCTGTTGAACTTGGATGCAAAAATCCTAAACAAGGTCTAGCAAACCAAATACAAAACCACATCAAGACTTTAATTCACCCTGACCAAGTCGGCTTCATCCCAGGGATGTAGGGATGATTCAACATACACAAGTCAATAAATATAATTCACCACATTAATAGACTCAATCACAAAAAGCACATGATCATTACAATTGATGCTGAGAAGGCCTTTGACAAAATTCAATACCACTTCATATTCAAAACCCTGGAAAGAATAGGCATAGACGGCCTATACCTCAATATGATAAAGTACAAATCATCTTCAATGGAGAACAACTCAAGGAGTTTTCTCGTAATTCAGGAATAAGACAGGGGTGTCTACTCTCACCTCTGCACTTTAACATAGTGCTTGAAGTTCTAGCCCAAGCAATAATACAGGAGAATAGCATAAAAGGGATACAAATCAGAAAGGATGAAATCAAACTATCCTTCTTTGCAGATGACATGATCCTATATATATCAGACACAAAGAACAGTATCAGTAAACTCCTGAAGGTGAGCAATGCCTTCAGCAGAGTGGCAGGATACAAAATTAACACACAAAAATCAGTAACCTTTCTATATACTGAAGACAAACTTTCAGAAAAAGACATCAGAGAAACTGTCCCGTTCTCTATAACCTCAAAGAAAATCAAATACCTTGGAATATCACTAACCAAGGTAGTGAAAGACTTATATAGGAAAAATATTGAAATACTCAAGAAGGAAATAGAGGAAGATGTGATAAGGTGGAAAGACACTCCATGCTCATAGTTGGGAAAAATCAATATAGTAAAAATGGCAATCCTGCCAAAAGTGATCTACAGATTCAATGCCATGCCAATAAAAACCCAACCTCCTTCTTCACAGACATAGAAAAAAAAATAATCTCAAAATTTATTCGGAAGGGCAAGAGGCCTCGAATAACTAAAACTATTCTGAGCAAAAAAAAAAAAACTTACACAGGAGGTATCATTATAAGTGACTTAAAACATACTACAAAGCCATAGTAACTAAAACAGCATGGTATTGGCAGAAAAACAGACAGACTGACCAGTGGAATAGAATTGAAGACCCAGCCTTTAATGCAAGTAACTTCAGCTACTTGGTCTTTAACAATGTATGCTGGGCTAAAGATAGCATCTTCAACATATGGTGCTGGACAAATTGAAATAGACACATGTA
>PVHP010002113.1:0-94860 GCA_004024765.1 Zapus hudsonius
AGAGAGAGAGAGAGAGAGAGAGAGAGAGAGAGAGAGAGAGAGAGAGAGAGAGAACGGGCAAGCCAGGCCCTTCAGCCACTGCAAATGAACTCCAGATGCATTTACCACCTTGTGCATCTGCCTTTTCATGGGCACTGGGGAATCGAACTCGGGTCCTGTTTTGCAGGCAAGTGCCTTAATCACTTAGCCATCTCTCCAGCCAAATTGGTAAATTTTAAGGGAATTATGCTGAGTGAAAGTGGCCAATCTCAAGATGCCATTTATAACACAAGTGAAACGGCCAAATAATAGTGAGGTGTAACAAGTTGTCAGCACAACACATTCTCTTGAAGATGAGATGTTTAAAAACTTTCAGGGTTTATATATGTTTCAAAATTTTTCTGCATAGCATACTGATTAACTCAATAAACATGGGGGACAGGGGAAACTTGGGTAGACTCAGCAAGTCAACAAGGCTGGGAAGCCGTCGTAAGACCCCACCCTAAGGATATACATATATATATATATATATATATATATATATATATATATATATATATGGAGAAAATCTCTCTCTTCTCCCCTGCCTGTTTTGATGGTGTGCTTATGATGTTGGTGTTGGGTTTCTCTCTCTGCTTGGACCTGTGAAGAGGTGGAGGGGGGGTAGGAAACAACCTTTTTTTTGTCATTATGGAACTTCCCCTGAATCTGTAGCTTCAATAAATCCTTTCCTCCCATAAACTGGTTGCCTGGTTTGGAGGTTTATCCCAGAAGTTTATGGCTGACACGACAGCATATAATTTGGAATTCAGGAGGAAAAGTAGTTTAGATGTTGATAGAGGTACCGATAGTGAGCTGAGTGGTCTCTGTCATCCTGGGAGAGGGTTTGTAGATGACTCATGAGTGTGAACATTAGTGATTATACCTGGATTATGAGTGTGAACACCAACTGTGCCTGGGTGATGAGTGTGAACAGAACATTAGACAGTGTGGCTGGGTGGGTGATGGAGAGGCAGCAAAGCTTCAGGCTGCTGGAGGCAAGGGATTGAGGCTGTGAAAGGTACTAGAGAGAAGAACGGAACAACAACAACAACAACAAAAAAAACCTCTGCAAAAATGAGTCCCCAGAGTCTTAGTGAGTGGTAAAGTAAGATCATGCAAATGAGTGCCAGGACAACTGATAAGCAATTACCTCCTCATTTGCATGCAAAGCAGGGGGAAATAAGTGACTGGCATTTAAGAATTCTTTGGGAACACATTTAATATGGCACGTGATTTTCTTCTCATATACTAAAAGCTGTATTAAATGTACTTAAGACAAAATAAAATAACTGTTAGGAAATTGTTACTGTTCTCACTTACAGATAGAAAACTGATTTGGAAAGACTAAGCCCCTTGCTTGAAGTTGTTTGATTGAAGTAATCACAGTCCCAGTCTAACCTGTCACCTCAAGCCTGTCAGAGGAGAACATGATGGGACATGGAGAATAGCCTTGAGGAACAGAAGAGAAGGGGGTACTGGGGAAGCGGAGATTGTTCTGGAATCTACAGAATCTCCAAGCTAAATTTCCCACACCTGATTTTTTTCAATGAAGTGAGCCATTTCCTAAGGGCTTTGGCTTCATGAATAAAGATGGAAAATTTGACTAGAACTCTACAAAATGGCAGATGTTGTATTAGAGCAGACCTTCCCTGGGTAAATAAATTATACTTTAAAATATGAACCACACCTCAGAGAGGTCACAGCAGTTTTACAGAAAATGTTTCAAATACAAACAGAAATAAAAGAAAAAAGGACTTATAACTAAGCTCTCCTAGTCAGTCAGGATACAAGATCAAAATATCTCCAATGAGCCCATGTGGTATTCAGTCTGTGGCCATGTAAACAAGCCTCTACTGAAGGATCCCTCTACCACGATGGGTCCACCATGCCACATCTTCCCTGCCATCATGGGACGAAGTCCCTGTGTAATCATGAACCTTGCCTCTGAGAAGCTTTTCAGCCAGATATTTGGTCAGAGCTGTGCACCTAATACACCCAGATCACCTAAGGTAGGTCTGAATAGTGATTTTTCCTTATAAGAACACAAAATGGGAGAAATGGAAGATCAATAACAATTCCATCATAGTTAAAGGATTGAAGAACGTGAAGAAGATATAGCCTGAAAATTGGAATAGTATATAAGAAAAAAAAAACCCTTGGGGCTGGGGCGATGGCTCAGTGGTTAAGGCACTTGCCTCTAGTGCCTAAGGTCCTGGGTTCAATTCCCCAGTACCCACATAAGCCAGACCCACAAGGTGGTGGCCCTGGTTTGTTCTCTCTCTCTCTCTCTCTCTCTCTCTCTCTCTCTCTCTCTCTCTCTCTCTCTCTCCTCTCTGCTTGAAAATGAATAAATAAAATATTTTTTAAAAAATACTTGAATGATAGTGTGATTCCAGTTCCCCATTTAGGCTACAGGTATTTCCAGGGAAGGTACTTAGCACAAAAAATACTCCCAGCATGGAACATTTGAAGGTCAGTGGAATTGTCTAGGGTCCCAAAGTTTCCACCTAGTTGCTTAGGAATGGGGTTATTGAAACAGAATAGTAAAGAAAAGGTCCTACAAGTTTAAGAGAGTGGATGAAACCACATGCAAAAAATGAGCAAATATTACAACAATGAAGCCACTAGGTTCTGTTGTATTTTATCTTTGTTTTGTTACTTGTATGTTTCCCAGACCTGTTTTGATCACAGAAGATTCTGGCCTCTGGAGTATTCCTGAACTGCTTGGAGTGGCCATGTAATTCACCAGAGAACAGATCTAAATGCAGTGTTAACAATTGGGTGATATTTTGTTACAGTATTCCTTCTGTCTTGCCTTTCAAACCAAACAACATGTTTCAATTTAATGTAATTGGAGAGGTTAGTGTTTAATAAAAATACCACAGACAGAGTCCTTTTGTGCTTAAACTAAAGAGTTACCAGTTACAATACTCAGTTCTGAAGAAAAGAAGCTACAGACCTAAGTACTTATGTCATAGGAAAATACAAGCTTTGTTCAGCCTTTGTTCAATCTTTGCTCAGTATTTGTTCAGTTGCTTCATCTGTGAAGTTTTTCTGGCCAATTTTTTTTAAATGGAGTATGGACAGAAGTGTTTGCAGATGAATGGAGGCTTATGTATTGTATTTACTTAGAGTTATGGGAACAACTGGGGTGTGGTTACCTTTTCCCATTTGCTCGGTGGTATGAAAAAGCTTAAAACATTTCTTTCCAAGGTCTGACAAATATAAATTTTAAAATATTTTATAGATCACGAGTATGTGTGCATGTGTGCACTCTGGAGGCTTTGTGTCTAGATATGTGTGTGTTTAGTCTGATCCATGGTTTTTATGTCTTTTTTTGAGTGCTACAGAGCTAACATTGCCATATAAGAGATTTTTAAAGTTTTATTTTTCAAATGATGAAACAGAAATTTTTCTAGATGGTAACTTTTTATAAGACAGAATTACAAGTTATTCTTTTGAGGATAACACTAATAATTTTCATAATAGTTTGTAAGAGCCATTTGTATGTAATTTCTAGGATAAGGAAATTATAGTTACTCTTAATATATGTTCCAGATGTGGGCTGCTATTTACACTGTATCTTCTAATATAATTTATAACTTAGACAAAATGCCAAATTTTCCTAAACTGAAAGATCTACATAAAAAGATCTAATTAAAACCAGAATCCTCTAGAAGTAGCACCAATATGACATCCTTTACAAATTCAAACCCATGTGACATCTAGAATTTTCTTTTGTGTTAATACAAAAGTGGCAATAAATTGAAGACTTTAGTGTGCTTTTTATGCAAAGATACATTTGTAATAATATGATTTCGTTATATAAAAGACATCATAGTAATTGATGCCATCTAGTTCTCAGACTGCATGTTTTATGTATCAAATACAGGGGGTGAAATCTATGTTCATTACTGCTTTATGTCATTTTATTCTTTTTTAAAAAATTATTTATTTGCATATGAGTCTGTCCACTCGTGTCTCTTGCTGTTACGAAGGACCTCTAGATGCCTGTGACTGGCTTACATGGACAGCGTGGGAATTGAACCTGAGCAGACAAGCTTTGCAAGCAAGTACATTTAACTAGTCAGTCATCTTCCAACCCCCTAAGTTTGTTCATACAAGAAAGGATGAAGTTAAGAATTCTGAATACATATTTTTCATAGTCAGCTCACTTGTTGCTGAGATGAACCTCCAAACCAAGCACAGTTATGAGAGGGTCTTGCAACCCTGTCCCAGACTTGTTGGCTTCTTGAGTCTCTGGAATTCCCTTCCTGCACTGCCCTCCCAGGAAGGGATGTTTGTTTCTAGCTTCCCTGAACTTCCTTACATCCTATTCCCTACTGAGAGGGCTGCTTCCTAAAAACAATCTCAGAGACCCACCCAAGACACTAAACAGGTCAAATTGACAACAAAACTTAACCATCACAATATTGTTATAAAAGTTCTGAATAAATTTTTTGCACATGTGTATATCACGTGGGGGGGGGCGGGCACATGTGCAAGTGTGGGTACAATCTGTCTGTCTTTGCATGTGGCCAGAGGTTGAATTTGGTGTTTTTTTTTAAATTGTCATCCACTTTATTTCATGAGGCAGCCTCTCTCACTTGAACCCGAGCTCACCAATTCTGCCGGAGGTATCTCCTTTCTCTCCAGAGTGCTAGGATTACAGAAAGGTTCCCATGCCCATTCAGCAGTTACATGGGTGTGGGGATTTGAACTCCAGTCCTCAGGTTTAGATGCCAAGTGCTCTTGTCCAGAGTCATCTCCCCAGCCCCAATAAGTTTCAAATCATATTCAAGTTTTGTATTTTACCAACATATTCTACTTTTACTCTTGTATTTATTATTACAGCCCTCCCTCCTTTGAAAGCAAGGCAAGTTTCTGATCACTCTCTTAAATTAGAATACATATGTGTGTGTGTGTATATATATATATATATATATATACTTAAAGGCATTTCATGTATATATAATATATATGAATATATATATTCCAGGTAGGTTCTCACTGTAGGCCAGGCTAACTGGGAATTCACTCTGTAGTCCCAGGCTGGCCTCTAACTCATGGTGATCTTCACTGCCTCCTGAGTGCTTGGATTAAAGGTGTGCACCACCACACCCAGCAGAGTGTTTATATTTAATATAAACATAGTTTCATACTTTCATGTATCCATATTCTCAGCTGGTTAAACCGCCCCTAACCCCATAAATCTGTTCTTTATGATAGTTGTTAATTGCTATGTAAAAAAATAAACTACCACAATACTTTACGAAAACAAAATAAAATATATGTTGTTTCTTGAGGTTCTGTGGGCTAGCTTGTCTCAGCTGAGCAGTTCTGTTGATGCTGTTGAAGTCACTTTTATGATGTGGTCACCTAGAAGCTTAGCCAAGGCTGTGTATTAATTGGCTTTCTGTCTCAGTGTTTCGGAGGTTCAGCCCATGGTCTGTTGGCTTGATTTGGGGCCCATGGTAGGACTCATGGCAGCATACAATGGAGGGAGCTACTCATACTGGTTGGGAAGCAAAAGAGAAAGGAATTGCTGGGGGTTCCAATATTCCTATCTCCTTCAAGGAAATGTCCTCAAGTAACCTAACTTCCTCCCACTTACCCTTACCTTTTAAAGGTTCCAATAATCCCCAGTAATGATACCCAGTACTGTAACACAGCTCGGCCTTTAGAAGATCCTTATCCAAAGCCCAGCAGGTTAGAATTTGCAGGATTGCAACTGACCTGAAAGGAAGAAAGATAATCTAGAGAGATTTATTCATTTCCTTTAGCTTTCAGAATATTGAAACAACGAACTCCAGGAAATTGGGCGTTTCCCCAGCAATCAGATGCTATGAAAAAGAAAAGGCTAAAGTCTGGTGCCAGTCAGAAGGGAAATTTCTCTCCCCCAAATGATTTCCTGTGGTTCTGGCAACTTGTCAGCCCACCTTGCAGGAGAGCCTGGCATCCACCCATTGACTAAGACTGCTTACCTACTTCAACCTAAACCTCATGCCAGGACCCCAAAGATAGACTTGAGGGGGGCACTGGGCCTCTTCCCAATGTGGCTACCTTAACTAACTCGGCTTTTCTGCTTCTCACTATTAATTTGGTTCTGTTAATTGGCTGATTGAGGCCGGATGGCCAAACCGGTAATGTTAGGGCCACCAGAGCACAGGCTCTAACCCAAATCTGGTAACAAGGTAACTCTACACACCTGCCCAGTGCTGCAGATAGCTAGCTCCCCACCCTCTTCTTCTGCATGTTAGGGAAAAGAAGACCAAACAGGCCACACTTCAAAAACAACTGCTTTAGAACATGCCAGATGGCATTTCCACACAGGTCGGTTTGGTTAGAGAGGAAAAAGTTCTCTCACAAACAGGAACTGCCCCATCTCTACTCAAAAGGTTTCATAAATTCTTTCAGTGGCACACAGGGACCAAAGAGAAGACACCAGCTGGGTAAGTGCTGTGGCTTTTTGGTACCATAAGAATTTGTTTGCCTTGTCGTTTGAGCTAAATGGAGGCAGATGGAAGCCCTACTTAACAACCTAGTATGTTGTGTTTTGGAGCAAGTGGTTTAATATCAGTTTTTGAGTCTTGGTACTTTGATTTGTTCAAGCAATTCACAATATCTGCTTTGATGAGATGGCGAGCGTTAAATGAGAACACACATTTTTAAGACCTAGAAAGCACTTCTAAATGTTGCGCCAGGTTGGCAGCCTGTCTATAATCCCAGTGCTCCGAGGTGGAAACAGGATCCCCTTGGCAAAGTGGCCAGCTAGATTAGCTGAGCTCTGGGTTTAAGTGAGAGACCCATCAAGGAAGACACCCATCAACTTCTGTCCTTCACATGCACCCACAAACTGTGAGCATGCATACATGCACACATGTATACACCAAAATAAATAAACAAATAAATGGAAGAACAAAAAAGCCCAAAGGCATCTCTGTGTTTATTGTGTCTTCCTCTCACCATAGATCATGCCTAGGCCCCAGAATGCACAGACATTGTTTAGGCAGGTGTTTTTTGTCTTATACGTTTGGAGGAAAGCTGAGATTTGGTAGAATAACTACTGTAGGCAAACCTTATTCTTCCATTTCGTTCTTACTAGCATGGATTGTCCCAATATCTGAAGAATTAGTATTCTGAGATATGGGCTTGAATTGTTACATACTGTTGTGCTCTTAGTTTTTTTTTTTAATACTAAAATTTTTATTCATTTCCCAGTTATCCATATCATCCTGGAAAGGGGGGGGGCTAACAGAAAAGCATTTACTATGTTGCTATGATTTAGGAAAAGAAAACCACACCACGCCAAATGCAAGCACCCACTTTCTCCCTTGGCTGGAGCATGAAAGGTTGCCAGAATGCCTGAGATTTCCCGGACCTACAGAATTTTCGTCATCAGTGACCAGTGGTTGATTGACCCACCCCTCAGTGATGGGGTTCCAGCGTGGGACTGGCCATCTCCAAATCGATGCCCCCAAGGCAGGGATCTCGCATGCGCGCTTGCGTGCCTGCGCGCGTGCCTGCGTGGACTGCGGGAGGAGCGCTGAGACAAGCCCCCTCCTGCGGGGGTGCCCACGCGGCGGCTCCCACGTGGCAAGTCCACCTCCCCCCTCTCCTCCCCTCCCCTCCCCCCTCCCGCTCCCCGCGGCCCGCGCGCTTCGGTCCTCCACCGCCAGGGGGCGGGCGCGGCCGGCGACGGCGGGGCCGGTCGGTCGCGGCGGCGGGCGGCCGGGCGGGCGGGAAGCGTGGGAGGGAGGAGGCCCGAGGCCGGGGGAAGCCGGAGAAGCCCGGGAGGAAGCTGACGTGCGGGCTGGAGGCGGCGGCGGCCGGAGGCGGCGGCGGCGGCCTCCCGCAGGACTGGCGGCCGAGCGGGCGGGAGGCCGGTGAGAGCGAGGGCCGGGGCCGGGAGGACCGGGCGGGAGGGCGGGCGGGCGGGCGGCCCCCGCGGACCCGCACGGTCCCGGCCCGGCGGCGGGACGCAGGGCCGCCCGGCTCACTTGGGAAGTTTTGGCCGAGCTGGGCGTCCGCGGAGCCCGCGGGCTGCATGCCGACCTCCGGCGGCGAGCGCGTGGCCGACTCCCCACGAGTGACGCGACCATCTTTCTCCGCCCTGACCCGGGAGCCCGCAGCATCCTCCACGTCCATGAGTCCCCATCGTTGACAGAACCCTTTGTCTGCTTCCTAATGGACGGAAACTTTTTCTTCCCTCGACAGACCTATTAAATACCGCATGGGCCCCCGTGTCTTCGTAGGTAAAGTTGCCGAGTACTTTCACGTGAACCATTATTTCTCCTAAACCAGCGAGTCCTTTCATCCGTCGAATTTGTTCTATCGATAAAATCGGAGTTATCAGAGAAGTAAAAATTCGTGCTAAGAGTAGATGCCCAGGCCCCTTTCCTTGAATTCCTAAACACCTTGCAGGATTAGGAGTAAACTTAGATTTTACAAGTGCTTGGAGACATTACTTGTTAATTTATATTGCGCCTTCACACAGTACAGACAGATCTCCCTTGAGCTTAGAAAATGAAAAGTTAACTTACCTAAGGAGAAGGGTAGGATCTGTAAATCAGCGTCTGGTTTGGGTGATGTCTTTCACCTGTGCTGCTTGCTGGAGGTTAATGGTCTCTTGTTTCTCTCTAGGTCAGTCTCCCCCTCGTGTCTTTGTCTTTCTGTTTTCCAGGGTCTTCTAACGTTTTCTCATTAAAAACTAGTCTGTCTTTATAGGAAGAAATAAGAATAAAGGGCCACGTGAAATTTCCTAGAGTCAAGTTAGAGTTCGGTCTCTTGACTGTCAAAGATACAGGAGCCAACGTATCAGCATTATGTAGACCAAGTCACAGGCACAAATGACTACAAGATACACGAGTTGTTTGCATTCATCCCCGTGGTAGACCATGGTGAGCGTTTTGTGGGCTAGTGAGAGAGGCGTTCCTAGGGCTTTTCATCATAAGCTTCCCAAGGCTTGCTTAAGGTGAGGGTCCTGTGTCAGGTGTGCTAATGACTGCATTACCTCCTGTTAGTAGTGGTCGCTGAATGAGTCCTGAAGGACATTGGACAATAGAAAGGAGAATTTGAAATTGTTTCAGTTAAGGTTTTAGTTTAGAAGCTTCTTTCTATCCTTTGCAAATGGCAGATGTCCTGCCTTGAGTGTTTTGGTAGAAACAGCATGCTAGTACTGTGGTGTTGAGGGACCTTGGGCAGATGGAGCCCCTGTGCTACACGTTTCTTTTCCTTGGTGGTTTGTGTTAACTGAGCTGTGCAGACTACTTGAAGTGTAAGAGGAGTGGCAGGTAGCTTCTCACCTGGAGTGATGTAAAGTCCTTAGATGGAGATTGCAGTTGAACTCTGTGTAAATTTGTGCCTTTATTCTTTTTAAAAGCAATGTGTGAGCAGGACGCTATTTTGTTCACCTCTGTATGACTAAAGTCTATTTTGATTTTTGTTATTGCTCTTTATAGTATTTATTTCCTTCTATCCATCTCTCCCCAGAAGGGATAACGTAGGGTTAACGTAGTTTACAACTCTTTAAACAGAACTAAATGTCCTATTGTAGGAGTCTGTCTGCTTTGGGTATATTTGTGCTATAGGTTCCAGAAATCTAATCACCATTTCATTTCTTCAGTTGGTTAAAGCATTTTAAGCCAAATTCTGCTTTGTGGAAGAGAAGAGTTACAGGGAAACATGGACATCACTTGCCCGCATTTGCTCTTATGTTCCTTCCCACCTATGCTCTAGATTTATTCACTGCCTGCCTCTCTTTTAGCCCAGAGACAAGCTGATCTCCATTCACTGTTCAGGAAAGAATGGAAATTCCGGTCATATGAGTTATATTGTTGGGCTCTTTTTTTGTACTAGATCTGTCTTGATTTCCCCTCCCCCTTAACCCTCCCTCCCCCGCCTCTCCCCCCCCCCCTTCTGTGGAGTGAGAGTCACCTGGGGAGCTGCAGCTATGGGGTGGCACAGAAGTTTGTGCGTTAAAGCACACTAGTGATGCTGACACCCAGGCTGGGTAACACTGTCCTTAGGCCTTTGTGGAACCTGATAGGATGTGTCACTGAATCTGCAGTCTCGTGGATGGAAAAATACACCATTTTATTAACCCAGAAAAACAATGTTGGAAGCCCCTCGGTATCCACATTTTCATGGAGAGGAAGGCAGTATGCTTCATGAGAATCAATACTACAAGGTTTTAGTTGTCCCAAGGATTCGAGAGGCCCCTCTTGTTATGGCAGAGGGTTGCTGGGAGATGTAGAATATGACAATACAATTGTGTCAACATTCCTCCAAATCTTTACCATGAAATGACTGCAGAGTATTTACAAGAGCCAATACCAGGTGTCCTCACGTGTCATCTGTGACATGAGGATCGTGCCTGGGTTTAGAGTGCAGTCCTAGTGTATTCCAACGAGTTGGCTCCATGGGATTTTCATTCTCCTTCCTTCCGGTCATTTACACGTTAGTGGCTCAACACAGAAGCTGTGTCACCTACGGACATATTTCTTTCATGCTCCGTTGACATTAGGTGTGGCTTGACCTTCGGATTTGTAGCTTTTCTCACTCCCTTTCCAGTTAACATTTGGAGCCCTTACTCATACCAGCTAACTGGCTGAAAAGTGCCTCCAACTACTGTACTGAGGGGGTTCAGGATGTAGTGGTCATAGGGTTAACCAGGCTGCATCACAGTAGACCTGAACTCTGGCTGCAGGTCAAAAAATAAAGAAAACAGCTCTGGTGGCCCACGGGATGTAAGGACTGCAGGTTAGGGCAGATCATTGCAGTGAGGAGAATTCAGGAAGAGCCAGCTCTCCGCCTATGCTTCCTTTACTGATAAAGAACAATGCTTAGCTGTGATAGGTTGAGGAGAAGGAGTGCAACAGGGGCCCATTTCCTTATTAATCCCTTAAAGGGATTTTGGAAAACATGGTTAAATGTTTTTTGCTCAAATGGAATTTTTCAGAAATCAGCTATTTCTGAAGAGGAAGAAATTACTGTCGTTGTCTTCAGCCAGTTTACACAGACTGGAGTTGTGTGAACTTGTTGACATTGGGGTGGTTGGGTGGCCTCTCCCTGCCAGCATGAGCTGAGTGTGGTCTGTCAGCTTGGTGACCTCTTGTTCCACTAAGTCTTCAGGGCAAGCTGGTAGCTAGGCAGGGCGCTTCTGGTGATTGGGCAGAGTATTTATTGATTGGCTCTATTGATCCATCATTTAAATTTTTCTGGCCTATTATTGCTTTGCATTCTCCCATTTTGAGGGGCCAGTTTGCAGGAATATAAAAACATGAAGGGAGGTGCTTCTGTTTTCCTCTAGTCAAAATGTAGGTTTAGTTTGGTTCTTTAAAACACTGGGAGATGTTTTCATTGTTCCTGTGTGCGTGAGCCAGTGCTACAGGCTGGACTTGAACTCACGGCGATCCTTCTGCTCCGCCTCCTGAGTGCTGGAACTTAAAGCATGTGTCACCATGCCAAACTCTTAATTGTTTTTCTTTTTAATTATTTTTCATACTAATTTATTTGGGGATTTATTTTGTGAGACAGGGTCTGGCTTTGAATTCCCTATGTAGGTGAGGACGACCTTGAACTCTTGATACTCTATTGAGATCAGGAAGGAGCCACCACACCATGCCTTCAGAAGCACCTTTACAAATTGTATAGTGTATGTGTGTGTGTGTGTGCACGCACACGCATACCCACATGTGTGAGAGAGAAAATGGTAAATTTTCTAAAAAGCATGCATCTTCTAGCATTCACTATCAGAGTGTCCTGCTAGTATTAAATACTTTCTCAAGTTAATAATTGATTTTTAAGTGGTATTAAAAATGCATTCTGTTAAATGTAACTTGGTGATAAAGTCATATTGTGTGCTAGGTTATTTGCTGTTTATGCAGTGTGGGTGACCCAGCCTAGGGCCTTGTGTTGGACCACTGAATTACATCTCCATTCTCAGTACTGAGACTTTAAACTGTAGTAGTCTTTCACATAAATACAATTTTCTCACCCCTTTCCCTCCCCTGCTTCCTTCCTTCCTTCTTCTCTCTCGCTCTTTTTCTTTTTTTTATTTGGCCTAACAAAGATATATGTCGGTGACATTTGGATGGTCTAGTGTGCTTAATAGTAACCCCTACTACTAAAAGTGCGTGTTACTATATGTTGCAGTCAGCTTTCTAGTTGCTGCATAGAAAGAACCCAAGCAAAAGCGGCTTGTGGAAGAATGGGTTTATTAGGCTTACAGACTCGAGGGGAGACTCCATCCTGGCAGGGAAGATGATGGCATGAGCAGAGGGGTGGACATCACCTCCGCCACACCACTGCAAACAGTGGCAGGAAGGTGTGCCAAACACTGGCAAGGGGAAGCTGGCTTATAACCCACATAAGCCCACCCCCCAACAACACAGCTCCAGTGAGGTTGTAAAACCCAAACTGCCATCAGCTGAGGATCAATCACTGAGAACACATTCATTTGTTTGTGGGGGACACCTGGATCAAACCATGACACTATATTAAGGTATCAATGGGAAATGCTTTTTAAATTTTTTTATTTATTTGCACTTGTGTGTCTGCATGTGTGTGTGTGGGCATGCGGTCACGCCAGGGTCTCTTGCTGTTGAAAACAACCTGCTTGGCCAGCTTTATGTGAGTGGCTGGGAAATTGAACCTGACTGGCAGGCTTTGCAAGCAAAACCCCCTTCAACCCCTGAGCCACCCAGAAAAAGTTTAAAAGAGCTAAATATTTGGGATTTTAAAACTTGGTCAAACATGCATAGTTATCCCACTCTTTGTCAAAGCCCATCATGAAAATGACCCCGTGTAAAAGCTACATAAGGAAAACAGCGCTCTCTTCTCACTGACACAATGTATAGTTAATGAAGCATAATCTAGTAACTAATTTTTGTCCATTTCTTTCTGTCTCCTGGGATAGGGTTGAAAACACTACCACATCTAGACTTACTCTGGTCTTTGCTATGGATGAACAGCTGCATCTCCTGGAGGCCAACAGTGTTTCCTTGTTTTGAGGGGCACATTCTGTGGTTTCTCCTGGAGCATAGGCTTCCTCCGGTGGAGAGCAATGGCATGTGGAAATGTCTGATCACCCAGAATGTGGGATTTATGGTCAGTCCTGCTTCCACAGTGGCCCATTTTAGAGGACCCCGAAAAGCCACCTGGGAAATCTGGAATCCTTTGCTGGACAGCAAAGACATGGTTAGGGAAATTGTACAGACTTTATCTCAAGGCTCATCAAATTGAAGCTGAAAATTAAAAATTAAAAGTAAGCCTGTATGACCACAAACCAAGAACATTTTTCAAATTAATTTTTTTTTTACTTATTTTCAAGCAAAGAGAGCCAGAAGAAAGACAGAATTGGCATTCCCAGGCCTCCCAGGTGCTGCCAGTAGGCTCTGTGCGCCACTTTGTGCATCTGACTTTCCACGAGTGCTGAGGAGTTGAACTTGGGTTGTTAGGCTTTGCAGGCAAGTGTCTTAACTGATGAGCCATCTCTCCAGCCCCATTTTTTACATTTTTAAGGGGGTTGAAAAATCAAAGCAGTGCTTCTGTGAAACGTGAAAATGGTATGACACTCAAATTTTGTCCATAAATAACAGTTGATTAGAACACAGGTGGACCCATTGCCAGGCTTATTCTCTTGTGCACTCAGGCTGGCCCAACTGCCATAGGAACTGGGCTTCGACGTATGCACACCTTGGCCATCTGACCCTTCATCATTTCTCTTGCTTTCATCACTTAGGTACCATTTTTCATTGTGTGTGCCTGTGTAAGAATATTTGTGCCATAGCTTGGGTGGTGAGGTCAGAGGAAAGTTTTGGGTCAGCCCTCCCCTTTCACCTAGATTTCTGGTTGTTTACAAGCTTCTGGGGAATTCTCTCAGTCCCTTCTCAACATAGGCATAGCAGGCTTGGTTACAGAAGCCTGCCACAGCTTCTGGCTTTTATGGCTTTTACGTGAGGTCTGGAGATCCGAACTCAGATACTCAGAGTTATGTGGCAAGTGCTTTTATGCATCAAGCCACTTCCCCAGCCTGGCTTTCCTTGTTTAATGACATACAGGGACTTGCTCTGTAGCCCAAGATGACCTTGGACTTCTTATCCTCCTGGTTCCACTCATAGTTTGATATGGTGCTGGTTATCAAACCCAGAGCTTCCTGCATGTTAGGCAAGAGCTGTATCCAGTGAGCTGAATCCCCGGCCCTAGGATGGTGGTGTTTGTTGTTTTAATAATATACTCTTGTTTGTAAATTTAACAAGGTAACTCACCTGAGTGATTCTGCCAGCTCTTTCTTTTGATCTCAGCATCAACTAATTTTCCTCTTCTACTTTAAATGCTCTAGGAGTGAAAATGTAATTATTTACCTTTCAATCTTGAGGTGGTCTGTAATAGTCTGAATTCTACAGAGAAACAGAGCAAACAGGCAACATAGAGGTTGTAGACACATGCGCAAGTGCACAAACAGGAGAGAGGGAGTCGAGACATAAATAGAGGATCCTTACTAACCCATACAGCTTTAGCTGTATGGTTCATGAGATCTGTTGTAGTTCATTAGAAGCAGTTGATCCACATAGGTACTGAAGCTGGGAAGTCTAGGACCTGGGGTTGGCAAGTAGCAGCCCGGAAGAGTCTCCATCTGCATCTGAAGTATTCTCCTGAAGACAGGCTGAGAGCAGATTTTTCTCTGTTAAAAGAAGGAATCAGTTTTTAAAAACTCTCATACTAGGAGCAAGAGAAAAGGTGTGTCCTCAGAAGGTGAGGACATTTCTCCAGGAAAACAACAAAACTCAGCTCTGCTGCAGACACACCAGCTGATGTCCTGGTCCAGTCAGCTCTGATATGTCTACTGGAGATAGGATCAGATCTCACAGGCTCAGACTCTAGACCACCCTTACACTTCAGATGCCAGTCATTAATCCCGGGTCTTCTTTTTAGACATGCTACTGCTAAACCCACTAGAAACTAGGGTCCCTCACACCCCCTTCCTGAGACTCAACAAATGTGAGTGTATCACGCACATGTATGTGTACCTCTGTATGATAAAGGATGCTATAAAGGACAAAGGTCAAGGGTGCAGAGAATGAGGTGTGGCAAAGGGGCTTGGAGCTCCCATATCTTTGTAAGGAGTATTCTTGTTCACTTCTATGGCAGCTTTCTGGGCTTCCTTTGTGGGTTTAATGGATAGAGATGATGGAAATACGGACAGAAAAAGAGATGAAGTAACTGCAGTAGACTGAATGGGGTAATCCAGCCTCTGTGCAGTTGTCAAACCTACAGGATATAGAGCGGGAGCCCTCTACAGTGGGGGAGGGTCTTTGGACAAGGATGGTCAGAAAGGTTCTGTATGGCCAGTACCAAAACAGAGATGATAGAGGATTAGGGGTTTTGTGACTTGCAAGGGGGAAGAGAAATCCTCGTTTTATAGCTTGCCTTGGGGAAGGAATTATGGGCTGGGAACTGTGGTTGGACACTATATATGTATATTCTAATACCATCTCCCTTACTCCTTGTTCTGTTCAGGTTTCCAGTGAATTAGTTAAAACCTGCGCCATGGCTGAGGGCACTCAGCCTAGGTTCAGATGCTAACCATCCAGAAAGACACAGCCAGAATAATGTTCCTATGTGTGTGTGTTGGGGGATGGGGAGCCTGTGGTCCAGTCAAGTTGACACATCAGATACACCGTCATAAATAAGTATAAGTATACATCTATTGGCTTGTACTTTGACTTCTCTTATTATTATTATTATATTTTGTATTTGCTTGGAAAGCCCCAGTTCACTTGAAAATTTGAATCATCTGAATTTCAAAATTATCATTTGACCAGCACCAAATGAAAATTTGATTGACATGAATGAATATATATATATATATATATATATATATATATATATATATATATATATATATATATATATATATTTGTGGCATATACCTTGTAATGTTTTTCTGGCTCAGTTGATTATTTTGAGTAATGATATATCACTGTATTTTTACATACATTTTTCTTGCATCATCTTTGTCTTGAGGTGGGAGGGTTCTAACATTGAAGCTTAAGTCATCTTGACAACCCATCTAATCTCTGGAGTGGCTACTTTGCAGTAGAGATTAGCAATTCCCAGAGCAATTTTCAGAAGCCAAATTGATTGACAGGGCATTTTGTCAACAGACCTCTAACTCGAGTATGCAGGAAGCAGCTGGGGAAGAGGAGCCAGATCTGTTTGTGAGCTTCCTTCTTGCTCCTGGGCAAATCCCATAACCTCCTCATAGTGCCACCATAATACCTACTCCAGCTGGAGGGCAGGTGGGGGCAGACACAAAGTAGTAATGTGTGAATGCACCCCTGTATGTGTGCATCATTTCTCCGTTTATAGTACCTGGAAGGGCATCCTTCTCTTGGTAATTGTTTTCAGGGCTCATTTTGTTGATGGAGGAATAGTGCTCTTATAATTTAGAATCAATCCTCTTCTCACAAGAAGAACAGAAGTGTCACTTGACCTGGGCTTTTATTTCTGTTTTTTGTATTAGTGGATTCTGAGACAATTCCTCCTTATTCACTTGGTAGTTTTATTCTTAGTCACAAAATTTCACCCAGTTGGACCAAATTAGATAATTAGGCTAAAGCAAATTTTTCAATTGTAAAGCACCCAGAGGTGCACTTTGTCACTCAGGGTCCCGGGTTAAGCTGTTTTCCTCACTAGTTGCATGGTACTGTCTCTTGAATGTTTCCTCTCCCAGGTGGTGCTACATGACCCTGCCTGCTGGTGGCTTCCATGTGGTCTTACACCTGCCGTTCATCTAAGATGCTGAAACACACTTTGTCCTCATGCGTTCAGAGCAAATCAGTTTCATACAAGTATATCTGCATATCTCAGTTTTTATTCTGACCCACGAGTACTTTCGTGACTACTACTCTAGCTGTGGCAACTGACTGAGTCCTAAATCTCTACCTTTTAGTAAAAATGTAAGAAAAAGATATAAACTTGTTGCCTCTAGAGTTGTTTTTCTTTCTCCCTTCACTATTGAGTTCATTTTTCTGCTTTTTAGCTGTTTCCCTGAAGTTTCCACTAAGTATTTACTTCCACTTCCCTCAAATTATATTTAGATTTTTCTTTGTCTTGAATTGCCCTCATCAGAAGTTGGAATTGATTTGAAATCATTACATCATGTACACGCTCCATGGTTTGCTCTCCATTTTTATATTGGAATACTGATTTACATCCTTGACAATGCAAGAAAGTTAATTAGGGAAATTAATTAAAGGTGTGTTATGGCTGAGAGAATTTGATGAGATTTTAATTTAGAAATATTACCAAATGTTAATTCTCCAAAAAAGTTTACCAGAAGACAGTTGTGTTTCAGGTAGAACCACCATAGTGTAGTCTCAAGATGAGTTTGGATTAGATTTGCTGGGAAGAGCAAACAGGTGACAGGTATGTGGTGGGGTGACTTATTTACACAGGTGTGGCCCAGCAGGTGTCACACTTTTGCGTTTTAAGCAGAGTTCATTTTCACCAGAAACCAAAAGAGGATTTGTGACCTGTTGGGTTTTTCATTTTTTAATTCTTTCTGTGAAGGCTCTTGGATTCTGGGGTATATTTCTTGTTTCCTCGCCCATGGCTGAGTAGTTTAAATAGACTCACAGCATGGCTGTTATGTGGAGAGAGTTCACATAACTACAAAGGGAAAAATCAATAATAAAAACTCTTAAGTGTTGATGCCTTTTATTTTTCTTCATGGTAGATTTTCAGAAGCAAAGGAGCATTAGACCTTGTGGGTCTGTAGAGACCCCCCCTCACTCCCACCCCACATAATGCCAGACGCAGAGGGCTGCATGTGTCTGCAGTTCATTTGCTGCAGCAGGAGGCCCTGGTGTGCCCATTCTTTCTCAGATAAATAAATAACTTTTTTAAAAAGGTGGATGGTGTTCTAGAAGGACACACATACACACACATGACAGACTTCCTTTGGAATTCTATTCCTTTTTAGAAAGATAGAGTTGAACGTGGAAGCTGTCCATCTGAACATGGATGAGGCTTTGCTACAGCTTACTTCTCCATTGCTGTGTATCTAGAGGAAGTACAGGTCACCAGCATGTTTCTTGGGGGGATGGTAAAATAATATCAGGATAGTGTCTTCATTTAATAGCTAACATTATTCTGTCAGTGATGATAATTGCTAGAGTCTCTTCATTTGCAAATCTGAATTGCTGGATATTTTACATATGTAAATTGAAAATTATGAAGAGAACTGAGTATTAAGGTGCACCTTTGCTATAAATGTTTATTGTGCTACCTCAGCTATGCCATAGGAAAAAAATGAAGTCACATTCTGTACTCTTATGAACTGGTCTGTGTAAATTCTTGCCCTGTTCTTCATATACCTTTCTGTGGCAAGGTGAGGCGCTTAACCGTTGAAGACCTGATCTGCAGACTGGAGATTTGAGTCCTTACAGATACATCATTTTGAGTCCTTACAGATACATAATCGCTGTGGGTAATAAGGTGTTGTGTCCAGGCACAGGGGGGATGGCAGGTTTTTCCTTAGTTTTGGGGGAGCTGAGGACAAAACCAGTGTGGGAACCACACTGAGGAAACACAACGTTTTATGGCCCAGTGGAAGGAGACGGGCCAGGGCTTTGTCTGTTTGTTTGTTTTTCCTTTAAATGGTAGTATTGGTACAATACTTAGAAATGTCATGACATCTACTTAGTTTCATGCTTATGTTGCAAATCAAATGCAATCTGAAGAGGAATTTGCATTCTAGAATTAACAGTGTATACCTTTTCTTTTGATTTTAGGAAATAATTTATGAAAAGTGCCATAAACTGAAACCCAAACATGAGGGTAGCAGGTAAGATACTCAGTCTAGTGAAAGTAATTCTACCTTCTGTGTAGCTTCTTTGCTCAATAATGACTAATGGAGAGAGGGCTCTTCCTTCCCTCTCTCTCTTTTCCCCTCCCTCCCTCCCTCCCTGCTCTTCCCTTTCTCCCTTTCCTCTTAAGATGGGTCTTTTTTTTTTTTAGTTGTCCAAGCTGGCTCAGCCTCCCAAGTAATGAGCTATTTGCAGGTGTCCCCCCAATAATATTCTTGATGAATACCAAGTTAAAATATATTTAGCCACTTCATTTTCTTTAATCAGCAAATCAGATTGACTAATGTTCTATAAGCTTTTGTGGAAAATATGCTAAATACTTAGTTATGTATACTTATGCTAAATATATAGTTAGTTTCAATGTTTATAAAGCTTATAGACCTAATGTTACATACAAAATACCATATAAAGAGTGATTTGGGGGGCTGGAGAGATAGCCCAGTGGGTGAGAGTTCTTGCTGTGCCAGCATCGGAACCTGAGTTCATCCCCAATACCCATAGAAGAAGCCGGGCATGCCTGTGCAAGCTTGCAACCCAGAGCTGAGGGGCACAGGATGATTGACTGGGACCTTTAGGTTCAGTGAGAGGCCTTGTCTTAAGGTAATAAAACAAGAGCCATAGGGGCAGATACCAACTATCTCCTCTGGTCTCCACATGTGTACACAAGATGCATCTGTGTGCATGTGCGCGCACATGTGTGCATGCATGTGTATATATTTAGTACACCAAAACATTAAAAAATTGAAATGAAGGCTAGAGAGATGGCTCAACAGTTAAAGGCAGTAGCTTGCAAAGCCTCTCTGGGTTTGATTCCATAGTACCCACATAAAGCCAGATGCACAAAGTGGTACATGTATCTGGAGCTCTTTTGCAGTGGTAGGAGGCCCTGGTGTTCTTTCTCTCATACTCTCTTCCCCTCTCCCTCCCTTCTTCTCTCCTTCCCTCCCTCTGCCTTCCTTTCTTCCCTTCCCTATTCCCTCAAATAAATAGATAAAAATATTTTAAAAAGTAGAAAAGAATGACTTGAAAATGTAGGTTTTGAGTAAAATGAATTCTAAAGTTTTAAATGTTTTAATCTCTCCTTTGTAGAATTAAACATAATGTATGGGAAAGATTTACTAAAGTGCATGTTTTGGTGCTGTATTTGTTAGTTCAAGTTCTATCTGCATAGATGAAAAACATGAATTGGTCCCTAGACATCATGTTACATACATTGAGAATCACTGGCTGTTCATAGCATTCCAGTAGTTAACTTTGAGCTTTATAAAAAAAAAAAAAAAAAAAGACAGATCCAGAAATACCTGCATGACCTTTTCCTACTCTAAGTAAAAATAACTGTTTCTACCATGCTTCCCACAGCCAAAACCCTACGAGAATGCACATTTAACCAAACAATTTCTACTGAGTGTGTAACCAACACAGGAGATAACTATAATCTTTTAAAATCATTATAATTGGTCTTTCTTGTAATCACCATCTTCTTATGAACAAACCAAGTATTTTCCTAAGGAAGCATCTCTTTGAATTGCCAAAAGCCAAAGCAGGGTAACAAACATGTCTTTATGCTTTGCTAATAATTGTATAGAATCAAGCAGAGCTGATTAAACAAACATCACAGCTATTAAAGATAGCTTTTATAGAAATTTGAGCAACTGGGTCCTTGTGAAATTACAAAGCATCATTTTTTTAAAGTAGTTACACAATATGGAAGAAAAATATTTCCAGAAACCAAGAGCTTGTTTGTGGTTTAAAAAACATTACAGAGGGCTGGAGAGATGGCTCAGTGGGTAAGGCACTTGCCTCTAGTGCCTAAGGCCCCGGGTTCAATTCCCCAGGACCCACATAAGCCAGACCCACAAGGTGGTGGCTCTG
Organism: Zapus hudsonius; assembly: GCA_004024765.1. NCBI lineage: Eukaryota > Metazoa > Chordata > Mammalia > Rodentia > Dipodidae > Zapus > Zapus hudsonius. The sequence continues at coordinate 20,769 of PVHP010002113.1, forward strand.
GTGTGCTCTCTCTCTCTCTCTCTCTCTCTCTCTCTCTCTCTCTCTCTCTTTCTCTCTCTCTCTCTCTGCTTGAAAATGAATAAATGAAATATTTTTAAAATATATTTAAAAAAAAACATTACAGAGCTGGAGAGATGGCTCAGCAGTTAAGGTGCTTGCTTGCCTGTAAAGCCCAAGGGTCTAGGTTCAAATTCCCAGTACTTATGTAAAGCCAAATGCACAGTAGTTCATACATCTGGAGTTCATTTGCAGGGTTGGGAGCCCTGGCTGGCCTATTCTCTGTCTCTGTCATCTCTCTCTCTCTATCTCTCTCCCCCTTTCCCCCTCCCTCCCTCTCTCCCCCTCCCTCTCCCTCTCCCTCTCTCTCCTCTTTCTCTCTGCTTACAAATAAAAAGTAAAAATATTTTAGAAATGTTACATTATTTAGAATTTTGTTTTTGGTTGCTCTTTGGGTAAAGTAGCATAGTGGTTATGTCTCCCAGTGCGTTGCTTTAGCACAGTAGCTTGAAATAGTTATTTTTTTTTCTTTTGCACATAATTCTGAATTCATTCTAGTCCAAATTAACATTATCATCTAGTTCATTTTTCTGATTCTGATGGTGCCCAGGTTTGTAGATGAGTAATTCAGTGGGTTTTTTAATTTTGCCCTGTTTCTAGCTTAGGTCTTGAGGGATCTGCCTATAATGAATGAATGTAGAAGATTAGCTGTTCATTTTAGCTAATTAATATCTTGAGGTTTAAATAATATCTAGTTATTTTGAAATTTCCCCATAGCTGTCATGCTTTTGACTAAAATGTGTGTTTTAGTTTGTGGAAAATATAGGAATACATTCATAGCAGTGTGGGCTGTGGCCAGAAGGATAAGCTGAGCAAGTCTTGTGCAAAGTTAAGGATGGGGATTGTAGTGTGGCGTCCTGTGGTGTGGCGAACCCTCCAGGGTCAGCCTTGGAAAGTCAGACCTGCTCTAGAGACTACCTGCTGGACCGTGCGTGACTCCATGTCTACCTCCTTTCTCCCTTAGACCTGCTTTTTCTCCTTAGTTCCAACAGCGTTGAAGTGAGCCATCCTGGCTTAAGACTCTGTGTTTCCATTGATGAGTTATGTGACTTCAGACAAGTGGTTTAAAATTTTAGCCTCATTTTCCTTATTTAGAAGATTAAAATGATATCCTGAAAATTGATAAATAAAATTGTTTACAAAGCATTTACCTCTAGTTGGCAGTCAATAATAGGAGTGTGTGTCAGTTTTATTTACATGTAAAATTTATGTATACATGTGGCTTTTTATGTGAAAGCTCAGATTTAACTTTGTATAAAAATCTAGAAATTTCATGTTATGTGCTTGATTTTTTTCTTTTTCCTGAGGTAGAGTCTTGGTGTAGCCCAGGCTGACCTGGAATTCACTATGTAGTCTCAGGGTGGCCTCGAACTCACGGCGATCCTGCTACCTCTGCCTCCCAAGTGCTGGGATTAAAGGTGTGCACCATCACGCCTGGTTTATACACTTGATTTTTAATCATGTAATATTTCAGTCTTGAACACAGCAAGTTTCATATGTCTACTTTTGGAGACAGTGAGATGTCTGAGTCTGTGTGCCCTGTTGGTTAGAAAATGAGATGGTAAGATAGTATAGTGCAGTCTTCTGGCCAGTGTTCTCAGTTTTAGAGGATGAAGGAAGTATATGCCACCTGTTAGCCTTCATATGTTGAACAAACAGCTGTTGAGAGTATACTGTATATGAGACACTGGCTAGATCCTAGGGGAAAGATTTCAAAGTCAAGTGGAATTTTACCCTCTTCTGCTAAGAATGTAGACAGCCAGTCATTGTTCTTAAAGAGAGGAAGCAGGCTTCGGAAGAGAAAAGATAGGAAATAGAGGAGAGAGATGGATTAAGTGTTAGACTTCCTCATTGCCCTATCATTGCTGTATTAATACAGTGGTATTTGTTTATCTTTATTTTTTAAGAGCACTTTTAGATTCACAGCATGTGGAGAGGAAGGTACCGAGGGTTCCATGCCCTGCCCCCATGTGTCTACCTTCAGCAGCATCCGTTTCTTTCCATCCCCTACCCCTCTTTTGACTTGATGAGATTAGAATTAACAAAGCTCATTTTTATTCTTCTTACCCAATTTGCAGTCATTTTCTTGCTGCTGGGACAAACTTCCAGCTAGACACAGCTTATGGGAAGAAGGGGTTTGTTTCAGGCTTACAAAATCCAGGGGAAACTCCATCGGTGGTGATAGAAGCTGCTTACTTCCACAGATCCAAGCAGAGAGAAACAGTTGCAGCAAGCAAACACCAGCCTGCCAGAGCTCAAACTGTTCTCTCCATATCTTAGGGCTGGACTGAAATCCACCCCAAATACACCTTAGGGCTGGACTCCAAGATTCGCCCCCAGTGATAAGCCTTCCTGTAGCTGGGATCTGCATGCTAGAGGCTCAGTTAGAAAGTTTAATCAAAAATGCCTGAGTGAATGGGGCCATAAATTCAAACTACCACATTCAGTATAGTGAGTTTGACTCCCCCCTCCCTCCAAGAAATGTGTAGCTTAGTTTTAATGAAAAACAGGCCATTCTTTAAGTAGGCTGCCTGGCTTCTGATATGTGTGCTGCCACTAATCATCTGAATCTGTCATTGCTTCCTCTCTGGGTCTTGTTCTCTTTAAGGTTAGTGAGATAGATGATGACTGCACTTCTGTCTACCTCCTTCATGCCAGTGCTATGAAGCTGGAACCCTGAGCAGGAGAGGGGAATTGATACGGTAGAGAGACACTGATATTGTTCCGACATTCCTGAATAAGCAGACGTTATTCTGACATCCAGAAGTAGAGAGGATGAGGTTTCTTTGCTGTCATTTCTCTTTCTTACCTTGTGCTATGCCCTTTTCCTTCCTGCCTGTGGAGAAAGGGTAAGAGGTGATTTGTGTGAAGCAGTAATGCCAGTGATGAGTATTTGTAAGGAACTCAGACAAGATGATGATTCAAAGAGTGAAAGACGAGCCTGCCCGTGGGGAGCTTTCCCTATAGCTGTCAATAGAAGACATAGCTCTCACCTAAAGAAATAGTTTATTCCGGAGCCAAATCTGAGTGACCATGGCTCAAAAACACAGATTCAGGGGGCCCCAAAATTCTTTGTCCTGACATGTTAACAATTTCATGAAGTTTTTCTAGTTACAGAACAAAAGTAATTCATAAACCAAAGTACTTTTCAAATACATTGGTGGAGACTGAAGGTAGGTGGTTACAGCCAAGCAGGGAAATCTCTGTGACAGGGTTCAGATGCTCTCTGATGGCATTCTTAGTCTATGTCTTCATGGAAGCTAGTGGTCCATTTAAAAAGTTTAAAGTGGACCATTTAAAAGTGGTCCATTAAAAAAGTTTCTCTTGATCATCTGTCACAAAGATGTTAGGTTAGACACAGAGGTGGATAATAAATGGCTATTAAGAGACTAAAGGTAGCCCAAGGTAAGGCTCTGATCCTGAAATATTCCATCTCATGATCATAAGGATTCCATCAGTCCATTCAGCCTTCTTCAAAGTAGATAGAACACTTTTCTAGAACTTTTAGTTCACATAGCTGTGAAACATGATGCCCAATCATGTCCTCTAGTAATAGTAACTGAGGCCTATCAAACTAAAGTCTGAGGAGGAAGACAGTGCTTGCTGTGCTCTGAGGGGTCAGGTAGCATCTGAGGGGATGCTTTGGTCAGTGATAGGACACTAAGCATGTTATTTCATTGTCGAACTTGCTTTGTGGATGTTCTGGCGTTGCTGTCTTCAGGAGGTTCAAGGTTTGAAACATGACATAAGTACAGTGTAACATCCCCGTGGGGCATTGCTCTTTATGTTTGGAAAGGACTGGGAGTGCACCATTCGAGCTTGGTGGTGGCATTGTTTGCTGTGACATGTAGTCAGCCACTAACTGATGGTAAGCTTTTGTGTGAAACTAGTCAGGTGTCTCAAGTAGTCTTGTGTCTGAAATCTAGCCATTCAGAGAACTCTTTGACCAGGAAAATCACTTACTGAGTGGGCCACTGATATAGCTTTTATGATTATTCAGGTAAAAATTAAAACCCAGTATATTGCAAACTAGAAATGTATTAGTGTCACTTTGTTTTTGAAACTTAACATTTTTATAGAAATGCAGAGACCAAGTTCTGTGGATTCATAAACTCATGCTGAATTGTTTCTGCCTCTGTCTAGGAGCTGCAAAGCTGGTGGTAGCAGTGGCAGTATTTTTACTGACATTTTATGTTATTTCTCAAGTATTTGAAATCAAGATGGATGCAAGCTTAGGAAATCTATTTGGTAAGTTTCTTTTTTTATATTTTTAAAATTTTTTATTTATTCATTTTTCAAGCAGAGGGAGAAGAGAGGGAGAGAGGAGAGAGAGAGAGAGAGAGAGAGAGAGAGAGAGAGAGAGAGAGAGAGAGAGAGCGAGAGCAAAAGGGTCACCACCTTGCTTGTGGGTCTGGCTTATGTGGGTACTGGGGAATTGAACTGGGGGCTTTAGGCACTGGAGGCAAGTGCCTTAACCGCTGAGCCATCTCTCCAGCCCCTGGTAAGTTTCTTTTCCTTTCAATCTTATTCTTACTGTGGGTGTTAAAGTATAACTTCTCAAAATTGATTATCTTCTGCTTAGTCTGTCTAGAAAGGGAACTGTTGAATCAGGACATGTGATTTATTCGACTGTTCTAAAATACATAAGAGGAAGTAGAACAAGGCAGTAAAAGCAATGGACTGTCTGTTGAACATTCTGAATATGTTTAATGATTCTGTTTGCTACGTGATGAGAAACATTAGTTATGACTCATAAGTACCCACTCCAGAAAATGTAACACCCCTCGGTTTTGACACTAGAAAACTTGGGCCCAAATGTGACTCTCAGTTGCCAAGAGGTTGAGAGTCATGCTAGGACACTTTAGATTTCCTCACCAGCATTCTTCCGGCTTTCCTACTTTGACTTTAATCCCGTGGAATTTCTGTTTTACCTCTTCATTTAATGTTTCTGTACTGTAAAAAGACCAGTACTGTAAATAGACCTGCTTTACCCCAGTTAAAATTTTTTTCCCTTGGGGCTGGAAAGATTGATCAATGGTTAAAGGTGCTTGCTTATAAGGCCTGACAGCTTTGGTTTCCTTTTTTTTCTCAAGTTGGGTCTCACTCTCACCCAGGCTGACCTGGAATTCACTATGTATTCTCAGGATGGCCTCAAACTCATGGCAATCCACCTACCTCTGTCTCCTGTGTGCTGGGATTAAAGGCATGTGCTACCATGCCTGGCTCAGCCTGTTCCCCCCGCCACCTCCAGTACCCACATAAAGGCAGATGCACAAAGTGGCAAATACACCTGGAGTTCATTTGCAGTGGCAAGAGGTCCTGGTGTTCCCATTCATTCTCTCTTGTTCCCCCTCTCTCCCCATCCTTTCTCTCTCTGCTTGCAAATAAATAAAATATTAAAAAATATTTTTTTCTCAGAGCTGGGGTTGAACCCAGTGCTTTGCCTATACTAGGCAAACACTCTACTACTGAGTCACATCTCTAGCCCTTAATTTAGTTTTTAACAAACACTGTTAAGCTAGGACTGAGAAGATGACTCAGTGGATAAAGCACTTACTGCATAACTATGAGTTCAAATCCCCAGCCTCCACATAAAAGTTGTCCACTGTGCCAGGCTTCTATAATTCCAGTGCATGAGAAGGAAGGCAAGGATGAAATTTCCAGGAAGCTCATGAAATGAGAGATGAACAATGAGAAACCCTGCCTCAATGAGGTGGAAGGCAAGGACTGACCCAAAAGTTGTCTTCTGACCCATATGAACACTATGGCAAGCACACACCTGTGCACATGCACGTGCACATGCACACATACCTGTAATGTACGTGTTAGGCAAGTACTCTTACCACTGAGCTACCCCCAGTTATTAAGTATTAAGAATAGGATGTATTCTTTGTAATCCCATTCTTTGTAAGTGGGAAATATTTTTATCTCAGGCTGTATATAAAATTGACTTTGCCTCTCTGGACACCACAGGACTTCACTGTGTGAAGTTAAAGGAGCTTTGCATAGTCCCCTTCCTTGCTCTTACACTGAGGAAGTTTGGTTGCAAAGAAGCACGAAAAGGGGTTTGAACCCAAGATGCAGCATTTTGATCTGGTTGATAGAATCAAGTGGGAAAACTCTGAGAGCTCCCTGTGTTAGTGAGTTTTATTTCCCATGAATTCATACATGAAAGGGACCACCAAGACTCCATTTACTTCCTCTCACATCAGAGGGTAAGCTCTCTTACACCAGCACTTCACAGACTTTCATGACTGAACAGTCTCCAGAGACTCTGGTAAATGCAAATTGAGATTCAGTATCTGGGCCGTGACTTGAGATTCTGCATTTCCCCCAAGCTTCCAGGTGATGCGGAGGTGTGTGAATGACCCGCACTGCAGTTCCTGTCATCCTCATGATTCCTGACAGCACCACTGAAAACAGAAGTGCTGCTTTGTGCGACACTTCATTCTGCCTTTTCTACTGTGAGGCAGTCAGTCCATTGGGCTTGCTCCTGCCTGCCGGAGGTCTCTTCTGCATCAGCATCTCATGTGAAATAGTACTCATGGTTCTTCATCCCTTATTACAGGTTTTTATCCGTTCACATAATGAAATCCCCCCTTTCCATCAGTCCTCTTCATGTGCTGATCCCTTCCTCCAGACCTTGTCTGTTTCTCAGCATTCCTCTTTAGACATGGAGTGCCTGGGATCTAGATAGTGATTATTGTCAAGTATAGTTGAGACTTGATTTTATTTGTTCTGGTCTGTGTACTTCTCTGCCTTCTTTTGGATCACCAGATGGCCTTTGAAAGCAGCTGGTTCCAGAGGAGTGATGGAGGAGCCACACTGAAGGCACTGGGCCTTGTTCAGTGCTGTCCTAGAGGCCAAGGGTTGAGCTGATTCTTTTAAGACATGCTGATGGGAAGGAAAGACGCTGATAGGATGGAAGCTTGGTGCAGAAGCAGGTTTCATATTGTTCTTTAAAATAATCCACTTTCACTTCTCTGTAGGCCTTGAGTGAAAATTGGGTGATCAGTGAAAAGCAATTTAGCAGACAGACAGAGGCTCCCCAAGAGAAGGGAGCCAGTGGAACCCACTGGAACCTCTGGGACACGTCAGTGATTTGGGGAAAGCCCACTTCAAAGAGGGTTGAAAAGAAGGCTTGGTGAAGCCACAGGGGCACAGTCATGGTACATATGTAGTGATTCCTCTCCAGTTACCTGTCCATGTCTGTCCCCATCACTGCTGCCCCACTCCCATCTCCTCCTCGTTTGGATCATCATGACCTGTTTCTAGTCTAGACTGTTCTTAATAAACATCACTGTAACATCCTGATGTTTCTTTCTCATCTTTGCACTCCTCCTGGCTACTAAGAACTCTTGAACTTTATTCCTTACAGACCCTGGGGAATAAGTAGAGTCTGCTTGAAGTGATGAAGTGCCAGACTGCTCTCTACCTGGTCTTCACCTTGCCCCACCCTGGGTGTCAATGCTTGCTGTTTCACAAAGCCTGTCCTGTCCTTTCATCTTTGCCGCTGCTCTTGCTGAGTCCGCATCATCCCCACCATCTTTATATCCTTGTTTCCAAAGCTCTGCTTGAATACCCCTTTTGGGATTATTGAATTCGAGCCTCCTTCTTTTCCTATGAAATGTTTCATTCCATTTCCTGAATTGTGTTCTAGTTGCATAGCACCAGTATCATTTGCCCCTGACTTGCTCTGCCTTACAGTATTATCAGTTCTTTTCCTTCTATGCTTATCTGTCAACCTAGACAGTGGATCTTGAGGGCAGGAATTTCTTGGTACTTTATCCAACATCTTTCACTGGCCTTGCATACTGACTAAAAATAAATATAGATGATTAAAGATTCCGTTTATTATATGGGAAGGAATAATTTTTTCAAAGTGGGATTTCCCCTAAACCAGTGTTAGCTGGATAATTACTGGCAATCAGTATGAGGAAATATTGAGTAGTTTAGGATAGTTGTTTCCTAATAATGTTCATTTGATAGTTTGATAGTTCTCAATTTTAAGAGTCTGTAAGGTTTTATTTCATATTCATTCATTCATTCATTCACAGTTGAAGGGTTTATTTTGGCTTACAGTTCTGTGGGATGCATTCCATCATTGCTTGTGGGAAGGGAAGAGCACAAGGTTGGTAGTCACAATGGCACCCATAATCCGAAAGCAAAGAGTAATAAACAGGAAATGAGGCCAGGTTAAAATGTTATCAAGGTCTTACCTAAGGGATTCACTTCCTCCAATGATGCCCCATTTCCAAACAGTGCCATCAGCTGGAGACTGAAGACAGATGAGCTCGTGAGGAGCATTTCACATTTAAGCCACAGCATTCCACCCTTGACCCCCAGAGGCTCATACTGTTTTACGGTGCAAAGTGCATCCATTCCAGCTTCCCTTGCCCAGTTGTCTTTCATAGTCTCAACACTGTTCAAAAGTTCAAAGTCTCTTTTGAGACACAAAGAAATTGCTTAACTGAGAGCCCTTATCTATAATAAAGTTTAATAGTTTCAATATACAATGCAGAATAGACATTCTCATTCCAAAATGGAGAAAAAAGTGCATGGTAAGGAAAGATTGGAGCAAAGCATGTCCAAAACCCAACAGTGCCTACAGCAAATTCTGCAGCTCAGTGTCTGGTATCTGGGGCATCTGAGCTCCAAAGGTCTTGGGCCCCACCCCTCCAGATGGACCCTGCACAAGCACACATAGCTTCTCCTAGGGCTCCTAGCCTCTTTGGATCACAGTTGAAGCAACTTCTCTGTGCCTTCAGGCTGATCCTATAGGAAACACATCCCTAGGTCATGGTTTCCAAAGAAAGAACCCCTTCAGGGACCTTCTAACTTGCTCACATTCCTTTGCCATTTTTCATATCTTTCCTTTCCTTCTCCCTCCCCCTCTCCCCTCACTCTTGCTGTGTTTCTCACTGTAGGTCTGCATAAAAGCTGTAAGCGGTAGTGTAAATGCTATCTTAAAATTTCATCTGCCAAACAAATTAATCCTTTATTTTTTGAATTCACATTCTCAGGATACAGGCAGAATGCATCCTGTTTCTTTGCTAGAATATAACGAACTCTTGCCCAGGTTCCAGTAGAGTCCTCATTCCCCTCTGAAACTTCATGAGCTGCATTTCCATGGTCCACATTTCCCTTGGCATTGTGGCAGTCCAAATTTCCCACCGGATGGCACATTAAGCTCTGCTTATAGAGTTCTGGGGCTTTTCTACCCGAGTTCCAAACTTCCACATTCTGAAAACCATTTCTTAAGACCCACAAACACATGGTTAGGATTATTACATCAAGAATGCCACTTCTTTGTTTGCCCACTGAATAATGTAACACAATATGGACAATAAATATATATTTAAGATTAAAAAAAAAAGTGCCACTTCTTGGTCCTGGCTTTATTAGTTACTTTTCTTGTTACTGTGACCAAAAAGCAGTGTAAGGGAGGAAGAGTTTATTTTGGTTTACAGTTCCAGGGGGTACAGCATATCATGGTGGGGAAGGAGCAAGAGGCAGCTGGTCACATTTCTTTCACAATAAGGAAACAATACCAATGTTATTATGTGTATTTTAGCTGTATGATTTAAGCACAGTTAGGGCAGGTTTTTTTTTTTTTTTAATAATTGAAGTAATGCATTTTATCTGTAAAACCTTATTGGATTCCTGTCTGTTGAACTGGAGTAAACATTGTTTGTGAGGTTTACTCTAATGCTCATTTCAAAATATATTAGTTTTCACTGTTATTGATTTAATATCCAGCTTAATTAGCAAAGGGCAACAAATTTAACCCAGCATTGAGATTGCTCTGTAACCCTAAGCACCCAGAAGGCTAACCGCAGTGCTTCTAGTGATGAGTTTTCTGTTTTTTCAGTTTGCTCTTGTAACATACTAGACAGCTTCCACAGATAATTTTGATTCAGATTTATTATATAGTGTTATTTTAGAAAAAGAAAACATTTCTAAAAAGGAGAGAATTTTGACCACAATTAGTAGCTGAAATTACCAAAATATATAGTAATTAATAACAAGTAAAAAAACAATGTTTTGGCCCAAGGATATAGCTCAGTCTTAGAATATCTGCTTAGTATGCATGAAGCTCTGGTTTCCGTCAATCTCCCCCATGTGCACACACACATTTGAAAAAAAAACCTTATGATTTTTAAGGAACTGTTCGTTCACATTGCCTTTGTAAAAAATGATACCCAGAAAATCTAGAGACCCAGACTACCCTTTACTCAGTCTTACCTATTAGTGATTCTTCGAAATTATATACCGGGTCATAGTCAGGACATGGGTGGTTTATTTGTTGTATTCATGACCATCATTTAATGTAATGCCGTTTTCAGAATGAACACTGTGATGGTTAGCCTCTGGTTGTCACCTGGGACAGGATTTAGAATCACCACGGAAACAAATCTCTTGTGATTTCTAGATTAGATTGAGGTGGAAAGACCCACAACTGTGAGTGGAGCCTTTCAGTAGGATGGGGGTCCTGGACTGTATAAAAAGGAGAAAGCTTTCTGAGCAGCAGTATTCATAAGTCTTGCTACTTCCTCCTTGCTGAGGTGATGTGACCCCATCTGTCTGCTCCTGTCATGCACAGTGGACTCTACCTTCTGGGGCTGTAAGTTGAATTAAACCCTTTTTCTTCCTTGCAGCAACAAGGAAGTAACTGACTCTGGTTCTCAGCTAGGAAATAGAAAAACATCCAAATTATCTTTGGTATGTTGCTGTTGTAAATGTTCTGTGGAGTTGATTTATTTTCACCCATTGGGCTTTAAGCCATTGGTAGCTAGTACATACATAAATTTACTTGTGATACCATTAAATTTTAGGTACAAATAGTTCTTATTAGTCAGTTTGACTTACTGAGAGACATTCTTTCAACAAAATCCCAGAGACCTGTTAACTGTTCCTTGAAGTAAAATGCTATATGTGTTGAAAGAAATTTAGGATTAAAGTTTTCTCAAAGATTGAGGATAAATAATGCAGGCAAAAAGGGACTTTTTAGTTTGTGACTGGGCCCCACACATGTATAATGCCCTGTTAATTATAAATAGTAGTTTACTTGCTCGGTTCCAGGGTTCTTATTCTGAGAGCTACATACAGGCCTAGGAGGGGACTTCTACCTTGGGTGGGTTTTGGATAAAATAGCTGTCATCTATAAAAAGTCCTTCATGAGTTTTTTTTTTTTTTTTTTACCTTCAAGCAACTTATCCACTTACATTTAGACAAGTTATGTGTTTGCTTTCCTAAAAGCCTAAAGATTAAGAGACTGATTTGCCTGAAATTATATTCTAGTAAAGTTTTTTGATCAAGTAGCAGTTAGGTTTTTTGCATCTGAAGTTTTGTAAGTAGGTTTTTTGCATCTGAAGTTTTGTAAGTGAAGTGGGTTGATCATTTCTGAGCCTGGCCCTGGTTTTTCTTCTCCTCCTCAGCCAGTCAGTCCCAGCACCTAAAGTTCCTTTGCTTTTGATCAGTGCTTGCTGATTGATGTTGAGACTCAGCATGCTTCTCTCTTCAAATCTCTCTTTGATGTCCTCATCCATTTGCTAGTTTTCAAGTTTATATTGTAATCCCAGGTCTTGTTTACAGCTGACCTTCAACTGTTCCACGTACATCTTCTCCATGTGTCTTAAAATGAACACATCCAACAGAATTTATCACTCATGCACTTCATCTTCTTACTTGATTATAAATGTCTTGAGTGCAGAGAAGGTGTTTTTCTTCAGTGCTCATGTGAACATATGATTGCTTCTAGACTCAGGTCCCTGACCAGTCAATATCTTGTTACATTCCCAAGTCTGGCCCATGTTGTTGTCTTAGAGGCTCTGAGTCTGTCCACTATTGTCACTACTTTTCTGATTTTCTACCCCAAACTCGCCTTTGTTTTTACCTGCATTGCTTGGGCAGCATCTTTGTGGACTCAGTTTTGAGCCCTCTGTAATCAAATGTGTTGTTCTAAAGGCTCCATAACTGGCTTGTGGCTCCCGGCAGGACTAGAAGTACTTCTTGGTGCATGTGATCATAAGTCCTTAGACATTCTCCTTTCACAGGTGGCACAGTGAGATGGGGTGACTTTAACAATAACACACACACACACACACACACACACACACACACACATGCTACTGCTTGTACAATTCATAACCCCCCATCCAATGGACCATTCCAGCAATCCTGCTGAGGAGGTCCTTCAGCTGGTTGGGGGCAGGGAGGAGGGAAATGGGGGTACCATCAAAAGACTTGTTCATATAATGTTTTTAATTATTAATAATAAATAAGTTTTTTTTTAAAAAGGCTAGCTCTCCCAATTACTAAATATGACCTAGAATGAATACATCAGTTAACCTTCTCTCCTCTGTCCTTGTCTTGGAAACAGATGATGACAGGTCAGTAACCCAAACAAAAGTACCTGACAGAGTGACCGGCTCATGTATGGGAGTCATATAATCTTATCCTTGTTCAAATCCACTGTTCTCTCCCACATTTCATTAACTAGGACAGGTAGATCAGAATTTCTGATTTTATCAGGGTTCCTTTCTAAGAATTTCAATGCCTGAACCTGATGATACCCTTTTATTTGTTTCATTTACTTTGTTTTGTTTTTAAGATGAAGTTGCAAATTTCTAGTCCTCATGGTGCTATGCTGCTCTAGAATTTATTATTTTCACTAAAAAACCTTGAGTCAGATTTCTGAAATGATACCCTGAGGTCCTGGAAAGGATGAGCCCCGATAACTGTGTTCACGACCTTCTGCTCTCCCTTCCGTATCATTTTTTTGTTTAAAACTCTTGTGAATCGTTTTAGTGCTTAAGTTATGGTGTTTGTTTTCTGCCATATTTCATGCATTAAACTTTTTCTCACATTACTTATTATAATCTCTTTATGGCTTTAATGGTATATAATATTCTGCTGAGCTTCCCTTGAGTAACAAAGCTTCACTTACTTGATTTTTTCTTTTAAGCAGCTAGCTACTCTCTTTCAGCCTTGACTTTCTCTTCCCTACTTTGAATATTGGACTTAACAGGAAATTCATAATTATCAAAAGTGGTTCAGAAGTAAAAACTAAATGACTATTTATAGTCAGACAGCTGGCTAACATCACACTGTGTACTTATTAGTCAAATCAGGAACTGGCAGTCCATCAAACTTTGGCAATATGTGTTATCATTTCCTGGGCTGGGATCAGATGGTGGTACTTTTAGGAAGCTCGGAGTGCAGCTGTGATAGATGGCCAGGTTGAAATTCATTGGGGTTGGTAAGACTTCACCTTCTGAACTTAAGCTGATGAATTATAAAACTCTAAGTAACCATGATCTTTTCCTTATAAATTCATTTCTTTTGTGGAGAGAATTCCCCCATCACTCACCCTTTGTTTTCATCCTTCCAAATCCTTACCTAACCACAAAATAGGTTTAAATACTTCTCTAGAAACATACCACATTTGTATCCAACACTGTACAGCAGCAGCAGCTTTGAACAGGAGAACGTTTACTGGCACAGATATCACTAGTCACTTAACGGGACATCTGCAGTGGAGCTTTGGATTGGAATTTAAATTTATAGCAATTAATAAAAATAAAATGTGCTGTTAGTACTCCTCTCTCTGATCTCACCACATAATCATCTGTATCTCACAGTATGAAGTTTCTTTCTCTTTCTCTGAAGTGATTGATATTGATACTTAGTGTGTACTGAGCAATCATGGAAACATATTTTTATAGGCTTGCTGAAAGCTTTAAATATGTTTACAAAGTAGATGTTTGCCGATAGGCTTATGCTAACAGAGGTATCTTTTTTTTTTTTTTTTTTTTTTTTTTAATCTTAGCACGATCGGCCCTGGACTCAGCCACACGTTGTAAGTATTTCATCTCAGTGTTTTACAAATGACTTCTGTCTTAAGGCCTGTGAGAGCTTATATTCAAGTAATGTTTGTAGCTCTTATAACCAAAAACTTAGAAGTTCTATTTTATACAGATTTTATTAAATTGGAAAGCCTAGTTTCTTGACATTGTTGCAGGGGGGTGAGGGGGGAATGTATGTGTATGTGTGCTGTGCGTATATGCATGTGTATGGGAAGGCCAGGAGTTGACATCAGGTAGCTTCCTCAGACATTTTCCACCTTATTTTTTGAGATAAAGTCTTATCATCAAAACACCTAGAGCTTACCTGTTTGGCTATTGTAGCTAGCCAGCAAGGTGTGGTAGCCCACCTATCTCCCCAACCCTAGTGCTGGGATCACAAGTGCACATCACCACATCTGGCACTTTTTGTGGGTGCTGGCGATCCAAACTCAGGTCCTCATGCTTGTGTGGCAAGCCTGGGATGCTTTGCTCTTCATGGACATTTTGCTCATTCCTGTGATTTAGCGTCTGTATTATAAACACAAACAGTGATGGATTCGAAGTGTTAGCAGTTACACATAGTAGGACTTGAGGCATTCTGGTTGTGTCTAGCTGTGGACTGAAAAGTCAAAGGCACACATCAAAACCTCTGGCATCCTGTAATCTAACAACACACTGAAGAGTAACTAGATGAGATCTTATGCTCATCCAATCACGGACTTGATCCACTTCCATGAGTTTTCAGGTTATTCCCCAGAAGGTTCTGAGCTGTGTTGATGGGTCTTGTTAGTACTTTTTTCTTTTATGGTCTTTGAAATCCTAAGGAAAAGAAGTTCAAGCATATTTTTCTTAATATGTGCATCTTGATTTTTTTAACATAATACCCTTTGTGATTTGAGATATAAAACTTTTTATGGAGTCTTATTGACTTGTTTTCTAAAACACATCTTTATGTTCTCCCCAAAGCTACAAAGCCTCCGAGGTACAAATGCGGGATCTCAAAAGCTTGTCCTGAGAAGCATTTTGCTTTTAAAATGGCAAGCGGAGCAGCCAATGTGGTGGGACCCAAACTCTGCCTGGAAGACAGCGTGTGAGTACTGGTGCCTCACAACTACAAGGTGTTGTTTCAAGTGATAACTGATCAAGCCAAGGGGAATGAATCTTATGAAAATGCTTTTAGAAGGGGCTGTGGTTCAGTTTTCACTGTATTTTCCCAGGTATTAGAGTGACTGAGGACACTGAACTTAGCTGGCTTCACACATACTTGAGAGGTTTCCTCTGTGTGAATTCTGCAGATATGTCCTGTCTCATGTTTGTTTTCCACCAGATGCACGTGCCTGTTTTGTTTTATGTTGACTCTTAATTACTTGAGAAAAACACTTTATTTATTTAGGTTTCTCTGGGCCGGGTCTCACTCTAGCCCAGGCTGACCTGGAATTCAGTATGTAGATTCAGATTGGCCTTGAACTCATGGCATTCCTCCTACATCAGCCTCCTGAGTGCTGGGATTTAAGGTGTGTGACACCATGCCCAATTAAATCATTTAAGTCAGTCAAAACCAGAAACCCCCAGTTCTTCTGTCACTTAGCATGTGGCAAGTGCTCAGTGGCCCCATGGTGGCTCCTGGCTACTGATTGAGTCCTGGGTGGGGGACATTTTTGTCATAGTGTTGCCAGGAAAGCAAGTGTTACACCTTACAAACCAGTACCTTGATCATCAATATTTGGATGCTGCTTGTTGCAGTGTGAAGTGACAGGTGGCTGTGGCAGGCCCACGGCCACACAAACTACCACTAAGGCGAGAGTGCCAGGCTGTAGTGCTCCAAAGAGGAAGGGCTCTAGGCTTTTCACTCTCCTGCCTGAGTGTCATCATGCAAGTTTCTTCCTCTGAGATTCCAAACTTGCTTTTACTTGTTTATAATCTGATTGCCCAGAAAGCTAGATACATGAGCTAATTTAAACGTCACATGAAGTAACAAATGGCATTTGGTTATGTAGACAAAAAGATTAAGGTGACATAGTGATTAACGAGAAGAAACTCTGCAGTTTCTCCCAGCACTGTGTGTCTCTGAATTTCAGATAGCTCTTGAAGTTTTGCTGCCAGTAGTGATTCACTGTGAACCCATGACTTTATGACCTCCCCTGCAGCCAGTGGTGATCCACTGTGAACCCATGACTTTATGACCCCCCTGCAGCCAGTGGTGATCCACTGTGAACCCATGACCTGATTCCCTCTTCTTACTAGCTGTGATCTGTTGTGGTTCTGTGATCTGATTTTTCAGCTTGCTATACATCAAAGTGCTTGGATTTTAGAAGTTCCTAGGTTTATAGAAACCCATTTTTTTCACCTTCTCTAAAGAGAACCCTGCATTTGATTCTATAAAACAGGCTGAGAATTCTTTTGGAATACCTAGAGTATCTTCAGGGTCCTGTTCTGCATTTAGAAGCATGCAATTTAATGCACAGAAGAGGGCCTCAGACTCTTAAATAGACAGTTTTTCAATGATAGTTACATAGGTCAGAAAGAAAGAGAAGTGTTTGTTGGCTGTGGGGCCTGGCAAAGCCATCCTGGGCTTGGAGCCAGAGACTTAGTTCTAGCGTGGAGGGCTTGTCACATAGGATTTGTACTGTTTCAGCTGCTTTAACCGTAAAGTTGAGGCAGACCAATGATCTAGCCACATTTGAAGAATCACTCTGCCATTCTCATGAGAGATTAAATAATTGATGGGATTTTATAGAACTCAGGCCATGAGATAAGTCCCCATAGAAGGGCTGACTAGTTGGCCAGGGGGATACTGCAGGGACCAGTTCCTAGTGCATTGCTTTTTCCAGTGTATTCTGTTTCCATATTGAGAGTTTCCAGCTTTTAAGCAATGTGTAAAGAGCTTGAACTTCCTAAGTGTCATTCATTCATCTGTCCACCAAGTCTTTGTTGAGTGGGATCCATCCTGCTGTGGAGTTAGTCTAGCAGAGGTGACAGAAAGCAAACTAAAGAAAGCATGTGGAATCAGTGATAGAATCGTGAGCCCAGCTGTGCAGGCAGCAGGGCCTGTGCAATGCCTTCTTGATGCCTACAGGGAGAGTGGTCAGGGGAAGAGAGGAGTCAGCCATCAGTGGATGGGTTGGCAATAGATCCCAGGACAGTTATATGTAGTCAGAGAGCCTAGGGATAAGACAACCAAGTGCAGAATGAGAAGAAATATCCTAGACAGACAGAGGCACATGCTCAAAACTCTGCAGAGAAGTGAATAGGCTGGGCCACATAAGGAACATGTAAGGAGTACAGATAAAGGGGCGCAGTATTTTCTAAGTGTGGTGAGAAGTTGGTAAGGCTTTTAGGATCTGTTATAATTTCATTTATAATGAAAAACCTTATTCCCCTGCTGTATAAAATGATTCAGAGAGAAGAACAGAGGGGACAGCAGGAGAGCCACTGACAACCACTGCCAGTTCTGGGTACCGCCTTCCCTACTGCCAGCGGGTTTGCTGGCATGTGTAAGGAAATAGCAAACATGTTAATATCTTCTTAAAACTGCTCTGGTACATGCAGCTTACTCTGGAGACGACAACTTCAGATCACCAAATCTCAGCTGAGAGCTTTTGTCACCACTGTGGAGGTGCAGCCTGAAAAGACAGGTGGTGGTGTACATTTCCAGTGCTCTAGTCAGCCACCTAAAACAGAAGGATCAGGCCCTCATGCCTCCCTGAGCTCTGACACAGACAAAAGATGAGGAAGGATGAGTTAAGTTGCGATGTACTGTGGAGTTAAAGATGGATTTTAAATGTCTCATTCCCTAGAGATAGAGAATCCTGGTCTGAACCTTCTGTGCCGCAAACCAGGAATTGCTACCTTGTGCTCCCTTTGTTAGAGAAGCCATCCAACTGTTATATTCAAGGTAAAATTTCTACCGGAAGCATACTCATATGAGTTTGTAGAATACCAGCCCCCAACAATACATTGCCTCCAGGAGGCTCCATTTCCCTAATTGCTATCAGCTGGGGACCTAGCCTTGAGAACACATAAGTTTAAGGGGAATCAACCCACAAGGGGTTTTACTTTTTATTCAAGGAACCAGCCAAGGCTTTAGCTGAAGGTGAAGTAGAATCAGGTAAATACTAGATAGGTTCTTATATAGTCATTGAAAGTGTAAAACCTATTCTAAGCTCATGAGGAGCAAATCAAATAAGAACAAAACAAAACAACTCCAGCTGCATGGATTTGGCTCTGAACTATGGTTGGCCAAACTGCTTTAATCCTTTAAGAAGAAGCAGTAGCTGGAACATATGGTAGATATCTGAAACTGAACTGTATCTGAAGGTGTTCAATGTTTGTTACTTCCTTTAGATTGTTGCCCGGAGGTATGGTGTGGGTTGAGCTTTAAATTGCTCTTTGTAGGAGTAAGTAATCTATACATTTTAGACCTTTTGTAGGTTTTTATGACAGGTTTTCCTATTGAATTTGTTTAAAACTTGATGAGCTTTTGCCCTCTTGTGGGGAGCATATGTCATTGCACATTTTTGTTGCCTTCATTTCTGTGCTTTATGGTGGATTTAAGTTTATCACAATATATCACGATATTCAGAGATGATCTCTAGTTGGAAAAAATACTGACAGTTATCACTGATATTTAATTATTAATCACTAACACATTAGTCATACTACTGCTCTTAGTATTGATGGGGGCATTTACTTGGCTAATATGTTTCCCCAAGGGCTAAAAGAAGGACATTTTGAAAAGTTCTTTCCCTTTGGTGCAGCCAAGACAGTCCTGTAATAAAGCTTATACAGTTTTCTGTGTGTGCGTGAGACAAATGATTTTGTACAAACAGCTTGGAGATGTGGTTTCTGGATTGTGCAGTAAGTAGTTTCTGGTACATTTAGAGGCATGTGCAAACCCATCCAGTCAGTTTTAGATCTTTTTTTTTTTTTTTTTTTGAGGCATAGCTTCATTATGTAGCTCAGGCTGGCCTGAAGCTTATTGTTTGGACAAGGTTGTTATTCAAATTGTGTCAATCCTCCAGCTTCTGCCTCTCAGTGCTGGGATTACAGTTGTGCACCACTTCACCAGCCTTACAACACTCCGTATTACCCAGAGAAACGCTACCCTTTAGCTATCGTACTGGTACATTCTCATTCTGCTCCACACCCACTGCCAAGCCCTAGGGTCTCGGCTACTTTCTTTCTATGGTTTATTTTGGATATTTTGGGTAAATAATCCCACCAGTGCTATGTGTGTGGAATTTACATGGATGACCACTAGGAGAATGTTCCCAGGAGGGAAGCATTTGTGACAGAGAACTTCATTATTCCTCTTGCTCATGGATTACAAACGATTCCATTGCATACCATGTCTGTGCAATGCCACAACTCACTACTGAATACAGAAAAGAGGTTGTTGGGTTGTTGTTTGGGAAAGGTGGAAGTGGTGTGCCCTGACGTCCATGTGCCCAGTGGGTTTTTCCACTGGTATTCCAGTCCTGATACTGGCTCATGTACATGTTTATCTAAGGGCATTGCTTTAAAATTGGTTCAGTACTTGGCTGACTCTGACTTGTTAGTCCATTGTCTTTGCTATGGTGCTGAGTGCTTTACATGTGTGTGCTTTATTTTTGTGATGTGTTTATATGCAATATAATAATTGCAATAAATGTGTCTTTATTTTGTCTCCTTCAGCTTGATGAGTGGTGTTAAGAATAATGTTGGAAGAGGGATCAATGTTGCTTTGGCAAATGGTAAGAATAATTACTGTAGTTCATGGATATGGTCAATAGATTTATTTCACCTTCATATAAGGAATCAGATTAGCAGGTGCCTCTTGAGACTCCCATCCAGCCCTCCATAGCTGGAGACGTAGTGTCTCAATATCGACTGTGCTTTCCTAAGAGATTCTAGCTCTGCACCGCAAGAGCTTCCTGGGAGATTGTATCCCAATACGAAGCTAAACAAGAATGTGGGGGCAGAGATGTATGTGAAATGACCAGGGTCATGGGCTATTGGACAGGTAGAGGGAAGAAGAAGAGCAGTAGTTTGTTGTTGTCCATCCTCTTCTCACGAGCTCATTCATGAAAATATGTGTTCACAAAATGAAGTTTGAAACACCAGCCCATGAAGTGAGGGTATAGAGTCTGTTCCGACACTCTAGTTTCTTATAAAACTTTAAAAAATATGTTTCTTATTAAAAACCACCAGCCACCTTACCCAGTTCACACTGTAGGAGAGTACTTTTCTTTCATATGTGGCAAATTTTTGGATTTCCACTTTATTCTTTTTTTTTTAGGTAGAATGGAACTTCACGTATTTAATCAATCTTCAAGGGAAGTTTAATTTTTTTTTCTTTTTAACTTTGTAGACAAGAATTTGGGTACTCCTTAAATTTTGGGGTGCATTGGAATTTTTGCTGGGTGTTATCTAAATTCTAACCCCCAGCTCACCCTACTACAGATGGTGCGTTGGGCCACGGAATACAATATTCCAGAAAATATTTTTACAATTCTTTCTTTATTAAATTTATTTTAAAATGGCTTTAGTATAAAATGTAGTGCCTAATTAAGTAGATGCTCCTTTATTCTAAAAGTTTGTGTGCTTGGGTATAATTCTTAAGTAAGGAGAGTGAATGGCACATGAGGCTGATGTGTTAACATTGACTGAGATGGTCTGGAGTCAGTAATGAATTTCTATGCATATGTGATTTTTATTTTTCCCTTTTTTTGGTGTGTGTGCAATATGTGTGATGCATGTATTTGTGTGATAAATACATGTTTGCATGCAAATGTGCACACCCCATGTATATGTGTGCAGAAGGCCAGAGGGGAACATTGGGCATCTTTCTTTTCCCTAAGACAGAGTCTCTCACTGAACCTGGAGGCCCACCATTTGTCATTGTTGTTGGACTGACTGGCCAGGGGGCCCCAGTGATGCTCCTGTCTCTGCTGCTCTCGGCACTGGGGTTAAAGGAGTGTGCAGCCATGCCCACCATTGTGTACGTGTGGTAGAGATGGAACTCTGGTCTGGTCCTGCTTGCACAGCTAGCACTCTCGCCCACGCACCCTTCTTCCCAGCCCCATAACTGAGACTTTAAATTCTCAAAATAATTCCTGCTCTGCTAGTAAGGTCATGCTAACCATTGAATAAGATTGTTTGTCTCTACAGTGTATGGTATATTTCAGTTGCATAATTTAATTTGAATTTAATCTCTTTCAGGAAAAACAGGAGAAGTATTAGACACTAAATATTTTGACATGTGGGGAGGAGGTATGTGTGAATAACTTAAAACCCTATTCCATTGCTGACACTGACTTAGTCACCTCAGTGCAGTGTGGCCCATTCATGAGGGAATGGTGGCACTGCATCTTCATTTTTTTTTCTCACTTCTGTTTCACTAAATGTACAGCTATATTTAAATGATACATCATGTTGTTTATGGTAAAAAAGGTGTTTGTGGTTGAATACAGAGTAACATCAAAACCAAGATTTGAAAAAAATCTGTGTTCTGTGTTCCATAGAACAACTAATATAAATAGCCTTGCTTGAAAAAAAAATTAAATACTACTTTAAACTGATTTAAGCATTTCTGATTGACCAAATTGATTTGTGCACATAAAGTTTTTCTTCAAAATTTGTCTCAAAAATAGGTAGGAGCTTCTGTCTAGTTTTAGAAAAGCAATCCTGTAATCCTTTTGGACTCTGCTGCCTTTTAAGAATAGGTGGTAGTGGATGTAGAGCAATCCACACTTGTTTTCCCCTTCAGTATTTGGGAGTCCTTCTAGGAGTGGGACAGTGTCACCAGCAGGCAGAGCCAAGGCACAGAGGGATGATGCCCAGAGAGCTTGAAGTGAAGCTAACACAGTTGATCTTTGCTGCTCTGAGTTAGTTTACACACACACCACACGCCCTCCATTTATATGGTCCCCGGCAGCCAATGGATCTTACTTAGACTGCCCAAAAATCTGTGTTCAGTGCTTTCAGACAAATAGTTTGTCTAACATTTCTTTGCCTTCTAAGAAGATACTGTATATTACTTGTTTCTTAAGATTTGAAGAGCATTCTGTGGCTATCTGCCATATTCCTTTATATTGCCACCATCAGTTTAGAGTTTAAATGTGTAGATGGTCTCACTTAAACTTTTAACATTAACTCTCCTGCGAAGCTGGGATGGCCCTCTTCTGTCAAAGGAGGAGTTGCCACTGGAGACACACTCCCAGTTAGGGAATGCATGCAGCTTTCTGGCGTCTTTCATTTATATAAGGAATCAATCAGTTGTCAGCTTTTTTGTTTGTTACAATGCTTTTTTTTCTGATTTGAAAATGCTATTATTATAATCACAAAGATAAAATCTTGGAAATTTTTCTGGTAAGATCATATTAATGGACATATTTGATTGTTTATAAGCGCTCCCTAGAATATGTTTACCTTTTGGATTTCTTTTCATTAAAAATGACTGGAAACATCAAATAATGTTAGTTTTAGAAATTATTGATATGGCAACTTGATTGTTCAAAAAGAAAACTCTGAATCCTTTTTCTTCAGATGTGGCCCCATTTATTGAGTTTCTGAAAGCCATACCAGATGGAACCATAGTCTTAATGGCAACGTACGATGATGGAGCAACCAAGTACGTAAGCTTCAATTTTACCACATTTTGTAGCTATAACAACAATAATTAAAGCCACAGTCTTTCTGAAATAAAAATGTGTTAAATGGAGTCAGCTTGTCCAATTATGAGTAAATAATATCACCATTTTTTAGTCCGCTTCTTTCCTTTTTATGTTAACATTTCTCATGCATATGTTTATGTGAAATTCGGATCACATTATACACAAATGTTTACTTTTCTTATATACCTAACAATCTTAAGCTGCTTTCCCTGGACTAATGTTTATCAGACCCATATTTTCTGGCGTGGCTCGGCAGCTTGTTAAATGGACTCACATTTATTCAAAGTTGTTGCCAAAGTTTTTGGCAATTTTTTAAAAATCTTTTGAATAACATGGTGATAAACATTATCTTATTTTTTAATTTGTACTATTAATCATATCCTTAGGGTAAATTCCCAGAAATAGAATTAATGGTCAATGATATGTTGTGGTATATTTCTCATAAAGTTTCAAAGATGATAGTTTTGTAGCTTTTTTCATTAAGATTGTGTATGTTGTAAATATTTGGAAAAACCCCAAAAGACACAAAAAAAACAAGTTAAATTTATCTCACCACACAGGGACAGGCATTCCTGATACTTCAGTTTCCATTTCAATGACAAAGTGTTCATGTTTCTTTCTCTTCATAGTTTTAATGGTAGCACTTACATGTATGTGGTATGGATTTGCCCAATCTGAATATTCCTTATAACACATCATAAATCTGCCTAGATTTTAATCATGTCATGGTTTTATAATCTTCTTACTTAATATGCCTGTTGTTGGAGTGTAAGCTATTAACAGATTTTTATGCCTAGCAAAATAAATTCTTAACTTTTAATAATACATGTAAAGTTCCCATTTTAAAATGTTTCAGAGCTTTAAAAGTTTCAAAGACGTATTTTACCTTTCAAGAAAAAATGGTTTCTTTCATTATTTGTGAGGTTAGATTTTTTTTTTCCACAAATTTAGTTTTTTTTTTATAAATTGTTTTTTGACTATTCAAGTTGGCCCATATTTATTGGTAGTATCCCTTTACATATTAAGGTATTAATCATTTCTCATGTTAAAATGTGTTTTTTGTGCACATTTGCTTTTAATTTTGTACATTTTTGAACATTAGGTTGGGTTAATTTTTACATAATTGCATCTGTGGATTCTTCTTTTTAATCTTTTACTTTTAAACTTGAGAAGTATTTTTTCTTCCCCTGATTAGATAATTAGTAGATTTTTCTCTTCCAATGACTTTGCTATATTCCTATGTTTTAAAAAATCCAGTTGGAATTTCCCAGAGATTTACAATGTGTCTGCTATGTTAGGCTTTTAAGTTACTTGGTTTTGTTTCTGAAATTTCTCTTCTGTTAACCTTCATTTCTGTTCCAAAAGACACTATTTCAATTATTTTATAAGTTTTATACAAGTAAGTATATATATCATTAACTCTCTGAGGGACTAAACCCTCTTATATTTGAAAAGATGAAACATTTTATGAATGATGCCAAACTGGGGTTATTTCATTGTCATTGTGCTTTTTATTTGATTCAGTTAAAACTGTTAAATCTATGAATTGAGTTAAATTAGAAGCCTGGAAAATTCAACCCTTTCCGTTATAATTAGGCTTTCTTTATCAAGAAACAAGTGACTTGTTTTTTGCTTTGGCTGAGAGAATAGGAAGGTACATGTGTAAATTGAGGCTTTAACATAAACAAGCTCCCTTTCCCATCAGATACACATGGACTTCATTGTCACTGGATTCTTTCAGACCTGCTCCCGTTGTCTGATGTTCTCAATACACCTTAACTGAACTTCACAGTGTTTCAGAGTGTATACCACGGCTGCCTGAAACAGCCCCGAGTTCCTCGGAAGGCTCTGTTCTCTCTCTGCAGGTGCCACACCTGCTGGAGTTGCCAGTATAGTTCCCTTGTCCTTTCCCTCCCTGACAAAGAAGCAGAAAAGATTTGTGAAGAAATGTTCTCTGGGGTGGGCTCTCTGTATCTGTTCAGAAGTCATTAACTTGGGTAAATGGAACAGAAAAACAATTTAAAAACATTCCCCTTTGTCACTCCATACTGTAAGTATTTAAAGCTAATTGTCATTTCTGTTAGATTTCTAGGCTCAGTACACATGACTCTTTAACCTTTTCATATGACTTAGGTTTCCAGGTCATTTTCCCATCCTGGCTATGCTTCTGGGGCATTGCTTATTATCTCTTAAAATGAGTGCCCCAAATTAAACCCACTGTTCCAGATGTGGTCTGGCCAGTGCAGGCCTCAGTGGAGATGTTCCTTGCCATGTTTTAGAGAATGCATTTCTTTGAATATTCATGCTGACTGGCATTATATTGGTTTTCTGTACTGGATTAAATCACATTTTTGGCTCATGAGTTTTTGGTCAAGTTAAATTCTCAGATCTTTTCCTTTGATGTCAGACTCCTTCTTCTTTTTTTTTTTCCCCTTTGCCAAATCAAGTCTTTCTCCCCATTCAGAACTGGATTATTTTTAAGTGAAGGACTTCATTTATTCTTGTTAGATTTAATGTTGCTGATTTGGGCCTGTTTGTTCTGACATTTGTCCTGGGAGGTTTACGAGATCCAGGCTTTGTACTCTCTCCAAAGCCATTCTGTGTCTAAATTTAAGTCCTCGATAAAAATATTTACCAAGCGCAGTGCACCACTCTGCTTGAGTCCTCGTCCTCTAACGGGTTTATCCGTTAATCAGCTGCAGAGTGACTTTCCAAACAGTTGCTAGAGGACCCAGTAAGTGTACTATCCAGCTGCAATTTCATTATTTCACTCTTAGCAGCTGTTTTCTGAGACTATAAGAGACTCACTTGAAATTGATGGAGGAAACAAATTGCAGTACCCTGATCTACCCACATAGCTTGAATATGTGAGATGTCATTAACTTGGCCTGATTTCCTCCTCTGTCATTTAGCTACTCCCCTCTTGTCTCCGCCTTTCATATTAATGCTTACAGATCTCGTGGGGAAAGGGAACAATTTACTGTTCCCTTTTCCCATCGATCAAACACTTCCTTGGTCAGACACTCATTCTTTGGCCATTCTTTTCATTCAGCACACTTGGTAACACACGTTCTTAATTTGGCTGGCCTGGGTGAGTTGTTCAGTGGATAAAGCACTTGTCGCACAAGTGTGAGTACTTGAGTTTGGGTCCCCAGAATCCAGATAAAGCTGGACACTGGAGTACGAGCGACTGTGATCCCAGCACAACTAGGGTGACAAGGGACATGGGATGACAATTGCCTAGGTGTTTGCAGGCCAGCTAGCCTTGCCGAGGCAGCGCTGAGCAATGAGACCCTGCCTTAACCGAGATGGAAGACAAGGACCGACAGCCAGAGTCGCCCTTCAACCTTCACACGAGTGTGCATGCCTGTGCGCACGGTGGCACATGTGTACACTCCCCTCCCCCATCCCCAGCATGCACATGCCCTCTGAGAAAAAGTTCTTAATAGTTTTGAGTCTCCTCTCATTGTGAGCACTACAGGTATCCTGGTAGTATTTTAAAAGCATTGTCATTGGTAATGTGGTGTGCTTTGTACCTTACCAAGAGTCCTTTTTGAAATTAAGTGCCTTTCTGTGGAAACACCAATTTAGAAACTATCCTTTATTCCCCTCCCCCCCAGGATTGCTAGCAGCAGCTATATAGTGAAAATTCCTGGGGTTTATTTTTACAGAACTATAATCTCTCCTAAGGATTTCTCCCTGAGCTTTTGGTAATGAGCTGCCTTTCATGTCTGGCTGTGCTGGCCAGTTGCCTAGCATTTCTTGTTCTTCAGATCTAAGGAAAATGGTGACTTGCTTCCAGTTTCTAACACTTCTCCTTCCCAGTTGGTTCTCCCATCTTCAGTTGTCCTTTTGCTTTCTGTGCTTTTGAAAAGCAGATGCAAATCCTTTGCAGACTCCCATCTCCAGTCCCTGCTTTTCCTGTTCCAGTGGTCCTCATACTGCACTGGATGTCTTCTAGGAGAATGTGACCCCTGTCTTTGTCTCTCTCCAGGCTCACTCCAAGAGAGTTGTCTATTTATCTTAAAGACTATTTCCTGAATATCTGATACAACATAAATTTTTTTCACTTTTTAAAATTAATTTTTTATTGTCCATAATGAGTTACATTATTTAGTGGGCAAACAATGAGTTGTTATCCCCAATTCTCTGATGCTCTCCCCTCCCCCATCCCCAATCAGCTGGATATCCTCCTCGGTGGGTCATCTGGATCAGTCCTTGTGACAGGGTACCATGGATAGCCTAGTATTTGGCCAGGTTCTCCTGGCCCTAGTATGTTGTTACTGAGGGGTGCCATGCCTCTGGATAGTCTCCTCCACCACAGCTCTCACAATCTTTCCACCCCCTCTTCCGCACAGTTCCCTGAGTCGTGGTAGATGAGTATTAAGGGTGCTTTATTGTTGTGAGCTTAGGGGTCTTTGTGTCAAAAATCATTGGTTTCTGTCTCACTGGCTTATCCTGTGTTGATTGAATGTCTGTGGCTGTGGGTCCCACTGGTTCATCCCATCATTCTCTGTGGGGTTCCATATGGCTCTTCCATGATATGACTGTGGTGGCTCCTCTCTTGCCAGGATCTCAGCTATCAGCATACGGTCGGTTGGTAGGGTTGGATGGGCCCCAGCTCTCTTATTGCATCCTGAAAAACACAAACATAATCTCCATTGGAGAGTGAGGTCAGTGTAGGTTAACAAATATATACCATTCTGGATTACCTAGATTCTATTTTTAGTAGTCTGTCAATCGCTCCCATATTGTATCTTGTCTTGGGAGCCCAAGAGTACGGGATCTGGTGCCTATCGCCCTGCAACCCAAGTTCCAGACAAGGGCTCCCCCTCACTGAGTGGAAAATTTGGCTGAATTTGAAAGCTGTTGATTGTCTCCCCCAAACCCAGGCTTCCCCATTACACAAGTGCTCCTTTCTTGGTTCGCTGATACAACATAAATTTTTTTTTAAAGGATTTCTTTTTTGTTTGTTTGTTTATTTTTTTTTTTCGAGGTAGGGTCTCGCTCTAGTCCAGGCTGACCTGGAATTCACTATGTAGTCTCAGGCTGGCCTCGAACTCACAGTGATCCTCCTACCTCTGCCTCCCAAGTGCTGGGATTAAAGGCGTGCGCCACCACGCCCAGCTCAACATAAATTTTTAACTAAACCACTTAAGACCATTAGTAGGTACTGAAAACATGTAACAAATTCTTGGTAAGCCTATTCAGAACCAAAGAGCATATATCATCAAGTTTTGTGCTGTACATGGATATGTTAATTATTTTGTCCCTCAAAGAAAAGTGTATTTTGATGTATTTATTTCCATTTATTGCTCTGCATATTGGCTGTGCTGCATGTCCTTAAACTACCTTCTGAAATATGAAATTATCTTTTACCTAAATAGAATATAGCAATAAGGAATAATGAAACACTTCTCAAACTCTTCACAGTGTGATCACAAAGCATCATGTCAGAAAAACCATAGATATCCAGGGACAGGGGTCAGGGTTTAATGATTCTCAAAGAGGACTTATGGTCATTAATAAAATGATAGAAAGCATAGGGGAAAACGGTTTAGGGTTAAAACCTCAAGGGAGTCAGGTCCAGGTTTCCAAGTGCCCCCAGTGGAGTTCAGCAAGGCATGCTTTATTCTTCCTTTAACAAATGCTCACAACATACTTACTGCATGGTCTACAGGAGAAGCTCACCAGAACAACAGTGCCCAGCATTTTCACTGCTGTGTGCTCACATAGGCACAACCCCCAAATTCCTGACTCCAGCAGAAAGCATTGTTTGTGTACACGGGAGCAAGGAACCATTTCCACCTGACCTGGAAAGGATGGGGGTCTCTCCTAAACACAAGTGTCCAGATGCCAGCAAGGCCAGTCTTGCTGGCCAGCCTTTCTAATAACTCAGATCTGCTACATGAATACCTTTCTGCTCCCAGAACCTCAAGGAATGAGATTTACTGGGGTTAAGTTGCTTGCTGGTATGTGGCTAAGTTGGTGTAGTTTATCCATATAGATCGTAGTGCTCAGTCTGAAATTCAAAAGTACAGAAGTAAGGATGACTGCCCCTTTAGTATATTGCTGAGTCGTTGTAAAGTTTAATTATAAAAGATTTTACTTGTTGCAGGAGGCCAGAACTGCAGTTGGTATATCATCTGTATAATCTGTTGTTCATGAATTTAACCTGCACTATGTCGGTTGTTTATGAGCAAGCAGAGAGGCCTGTGAGGTGTCAGCGTGTAATTTTTCTGAGATGTGAGCATGCGTGGAGGCAGCCTTAGCTGCTCATGAGCCTGCCGCCCGCTCTGCGTGCAGTAGGTTTTGTTCTTGCTCTGGCATCAAAGCTCAGCTAGTCTTGTTGCAAAGTGAAGACTTCCAAGAAAGCAGCTAGAGAATGGAGCATGTGAGAAACTGTATGAGTAGAATTTGACTGTCTTCCAGATCTGTGATTTCCTGACTCTTTTTGGAGACAAGGAAACGGTTCAGCCAATACTTTCAGGGGGTTCCCCTTGCCTAGTGCAGAAGCTGCTTGTCAACAGTGCAAACAAATGAAAATTGAAAGCAAGCCTCCCCAGCATCTGGGGAGAAAGCCGGTGTGTGTGTGCACCTCGCGTGAAGCCTCAGGTCTTCATGGAGGCTGACATTTCACTTCTTTTTAGTTCACTTCATAGGCAGTCATTGTAGAAGTGAATCTGAAGGCTGTTATTCTTGGGGCCATCACTTTCTCTGTTTCTGTAGTGAACTTCCTCCAGGGATCATCAGCATCCAAGCCATGGTGCCCTGATGTATGGGTGTGATTTGCATCAATTGTGCAAGTTGAGTGAAATCTATACACACACGTGTATATATACACACACATACATAGTGTTATTTTGTATTTTTATGAAGCTTTTTGTTAGAGACAATAGATCCCATTTATCCCTAAATTAGACTAGATTACATGTAGTGATTTTTTTTCTTTCATTAAGGTATCAGAGAGCTAACATATTAGATGTGATATTGAAAGACCACAGACACGAATAAGTCCTGGTTGATTTTCACACAGCTTTCACACGTAACACTTGCCTCAGCTCTTCAAAGAAAAAAACCTAACTGGCCTCTAAAGGTTGATGCTTGATTGATAAACTCGGGCGCTGTGCACATGACCTGTACTTTTCTTAGCTCCATAGCTAGCATTCATCTACTGATACTGAGTGTCTTCTCATCTTTGAACTTGGGGAGTGAGGGAATCTCTTGACATTTTAATGATAAATTACAAAAAATATAATGGCATCTTTCAATTGACAGTTTCTCTAACGGTTAACTTTTCTCACTGCCCCTCCCTTCTGCTAGCTACTTGGCTTTTGGTAGTTCCTATTTTTGTTAAATAACTGAAGTAGTATTTATGTCTATCCTCAGAACTTGTGTTTTAAATAAAACATCTATCAATATTTACCTTTATTTACATGTAATTTTTGAATAATTTTGTGAATACTCAAGGTGATAAATTTACGAAGATATTGGCTTAGCCTAGATTGGCATCTGTCCCTTCTTTTTTGATAAATGTGGTTAAGAATATTAATAAAGGTAAATGGTTTTCAAAATACAGGTGCCTAAGACAAAATTAATTGCTGTACTTTGTGTCTTATTGACGAATTCAGGTAGGTATGTGTGTCCTGTATTCATTTTTATGTTGCCATGTGAACTGGCTTATTTCCTCTTCGTATTTGTTGGCTGTCAGTGGTCAGTACCCTGTGTCCATCATGCTCTTCTTCCTCCTAAGACTCAATGACGAGGCACGGCGGCTCATTGCCGAGCTGGGGAGCACATCTGTTACCAATCTCGGTTTCAGAGACAACTGGGTCTTCTGCGGCGGGAAGGGCATCAAGACAAAAAGCCCCTTTGAACAGGTGAGTGTCTTAGATGCTCTCATTCTGGACAGCAGGAAGTTATGTGAAACCCTGGAACATGTTCACATCTAAGTTATTTGAAAATTAGATAAAGCAGATATTGAGTATGTTTGGATATTTTTCAAGCTTGTAGTCAATTCCTTGAAACAACTGGGTTTTTAAAAATTTTTTAAATGAACTTAAAAACTGCATGTACTTCTGCCACCACTCATATGGCAATGCATTAAACAGGATGAGTTCATGTCTTTGGGAGAGCTTCAGTTATTCAGAATTTCAGTTAAGCTACACGTTATAATCTGGTAAGTTTGGAAGTACTTTAGGACTTAATAGAATAGGAACTATACTTTTTGACTAACCTTTCTAAGCATCCGCAGTGCTTTTCTTCTGTTTTAGGAGGGCCTGCCACATATGTACCAGATCCCAAGAATCACTCATTTAATTTAATATCTTGAGTCATAATTTCTGTGATGTCATTGCTGACATGGACGTTACTGAAGTGAAGCAAGGAAAGTATGTTATTACGATGAGCAGATGACAAGGTTAAAGCATGCTCTGTTATTATGTCCCACAGCACATAAAGAACAATAAGGACACAAACAAATATGAAGGGTGGCCTGAAGTCGTAGAGATGGAAGGATGCATCCCCCAGAAGCAGGACTGAAGGACGCGCACTTTGACTATTCATGGAAGAGCTATGAAGAAAAACTCTGTGTACATATTTTAATAGCATGTAGCCATTTGGGTGTGGGCATGAGCATTGGTAACTGGATGGCCGAATTATTTATTGCTAACGTACATAGCTTCCTTTGTAAATAGTCCTCCCTCATGTTGCACAAATCTTTGAACCATTTTTAAGCACATTTCCCTAAGTACAATGTTTAGAATGTCATGGTAATAATGTACTTTTATTCTAAAAGCATAGGTAACAGATTAAGACATATATATATATATATATACATATATATGTATATATATGCTGGTTTCTGTGAATAATTATAGAATAATATAGCTTTTAGGGAGAAGATTTTGTTTATATGTATGTCTAAATATCTTGCCTTGTGACGACACTATCCTTTAAATTAAGAAGCTCTTTTGGCTAGTTGTATGTGTACTGTTACCTTACAGTTTGATTCATGATGTGCCTCTCCTCAGAGTCTTTATTTATCCTTCCCAAGAAATAAAATATTTCACATCAAAATTTCCATCAGATCTGTGAAAAGCACAATAAATTTTTTCAATACACACAGTAAACAGTGAACTTACTCATGTACATGCCATTCATGACGACGGCTTCTAGGGTTTGTGTTAGCAATGTGAACACCGTGATTTCATATAAGCTGTTTAGAGTGAGTGTGGAGATGGGACTCCACAGAACTGGGGAACCGGGCCAAGTCAGCCTCTCCTCCTAATCGGGTGGTCAGGCTAGGGCAAAATATTAGAGCCATGCAGGCATATATGTTTCTTATATGTTACCCACACTGACCATAGTAATAATGGTCATTGCCAAAAACTATTGGCATATTTAGAGAAGTCCTAATTACTGAAAAGACTATTCATATTTTTTAAAATTTTTGTTTGACCCCAATTGGGCTTCATACCCAATTCTGCATAAACATTTCAAAGGTGTAGCTTGTTCCTAATTTTTGAAATTCACTAAATGACTCAGTTTGGGTTTATTATTTTCTCGGGGATTCAATACCTTTTTATATATGGACTATGTTAAGGACCCATTGTGTGTGAATGTCTCAAACTGGAGCATAATCAGATGCAATGATCACACTGCCTTTCATAGTGTAAGACAGCACCTGAGTTCTGAACCTAAAACTCACATGGTTTGAACAAAAAACTAAAAGTAGTGTTTCTTATTTTGCTGTGAGTTGGAAGTTATTCAAATATTTCTTTAATATTAATGAACTCTGGGAGATACTATTCTGGGAAATTGAATATAATTCATAAGTAAATGCGCCTCTGTATTTAAACAAGTTTTGTAAACTTTTTAAGGTTTTGGTGCTTCACTAAGTCACATTTAGCACGTATATTTTGACTTTTAAAATCCTTTGGTTCTGTAAACAAAAAATAGCTATTTTACAGTTCTGGGGATTGTAAAATGAACATTGCAGGGTTTTTTAAAATAATGAAAGCAAATATTCTTTGTTTTACATTGTAAAATTTTTGTATCATTTGGCAAAGTAATATACGTTTGGAACATCATGTGTTTTTTTTAAAGCATTTATTGTACTGAAAAAAATTGTCATTGCAGTTAAACACAGTAATATCTTATGGACATCTTTTCCCATATACAGCATTTAAGTATCTTGATGGCAGATATCCCTTTGGCTTTTAAAGACTGAAAAGATGGTTTTTACAGTTGTATGAAATGTGATATGGGATAAAGACTGGATATGTAACTGCTGCGGTACAGTTTTTTTTTTTTTTTGTCTGAATTTTGTCTTGTATAGATTGTGCCAACAGCTTTAGAAGCAATAATTTTACTACATTTCACTTTCAGATCTCTTTAAAGTCAGCCTTATAAGTGACACAGTGCTCATTTAATATTGACTTTATTAAAGTCAGAACTTTTAAGTTTGATCTTGAATAGTTTAAATGCTGTTGGAATTGAATGGATATTCTTAATTGTAATTACAGATGCTTTCCCAGAACAGGTGTGTTATATGAATGTTAAGGCAAAAAGAAGTAAAAAATGGGTGATATTTGGAAAATAAAAATAAAGGCAACATAATCCTCATTTTAATATCTCAAGTGTACAGAAGTTATTGTTTGACCCAAAGGATGTAATGTTCAATTTTTGGTTGACCCTTCATCTTCTTTTTAAATGAAAGTTTGAGAAATGTGCTGTGTTCAGTGAACAGACCAGCTATAAGTGGAGGTTCATTAGAATACTTTTTCAAATGGCTATGATCAGGAAAAAGGTTTGTCACTTAACCTCTTCAATATGCCCACCTCTTGAACATCAGTAAATACATGTAAATATGGAGGTGTAGATTTCACCTTCTCTATAACATTCCTAAGGATTTTTTTTCCTGTCTTACCAGGATTTTTCTTCTACTTGTTTTTGTGGGTTTTTTTAAACATCTTTATTATCAATAATTAGATACATTGTATCCGTGAATCTTGTGATGGTATCCCATTTCCCTCCTGTGTCTCCAACCCACTGGGGGCCCTCCTAAGTGGGCATACTGGATCAGTCCATGGGGTTGGGGGGATCATGAATTATACAAGAAGTAGCCAGTTGTTTTTTCACCCCTTTGTGTTGTGTGTGTGGGGGGGAATCAATGTCTCTTGATGTTCTCCCTCACTGTGGCTCTTACAATCTTTCCGCCCCCTCTTCCACTCAGTTCCCTGAGTCATGGTGGGTGAGTTTTAGCCCTGCTTTATTGTTGATATCTTAAGTGTCTCTAGACTTCTGCTTTGGGTTGTGTTGGGTATCATTGGTGTCTGTCTCCATTGTCCTTTCATGGGTTATTCGACTTGCTATCTTCTGGAAAATACAGAATCTCCATGGGAGAGTGAGATCAGTATAGGTTAAATGAGACACACATTGCTAATTTGTCAAGATTCTAATAAGTATAGCCTCTCTGTAGCTCTCTGGTTGTGGGAATTTCCCCTTGGAACCTGGGTTCTTGGTCCCCATAGAATTTTGCCCTGGATCCCAGTTCAAATTAAGGGTTCCTTGTCACTGAGTGGATCTCTTAGCCAGTCAGTAAGTCATTGATTAGCACCACTATTGTCACGCGCCAATAGCTGGTCAGTCCCACCACCTCAGAGTTCCCTTCATCCAGGCCTTTCCCCTTGTCTGTGTTGCAGTCACTTTTCTTGAAGTTCCATTTCAGTCACAAAGGGGAGCAGCACTAGGCCTGTGCAGGAAGTGGCAGTTGTTTGCTGCCAAGCAACACAGTGGGCATCAAAGGGTGAACAGAGACACGCTGAAGGCCCCAGGGGCATGAGAAGCTGTTGTACCATGAGCACCGTCCTCCAGCCCCCTGTGGGAGCCAGCAGTGCGCTTCTGTGGTGGCAGAAGGAAAGGGGATTGGCCAGCCTTGGGTTAGATGCAGAAGTGAGCACATCACTAGGGAGTGCAGCCACTTTACAGGCACAACTTCTGCCAGCACTAAACTGCCCAGCTCGTCATCGGTTATGTGGACCTTGGAGCACGCTGGATATGGAGAGAACAAGTTGAGACTGGGTTGAGAAAACACGTTCCCTTTAGTCGGGGAAAAATTTATGAACCTGCAAACTTGTAACGTTTCATGTAGTTAGTTGACTTCCTTTGCTTGATATCCAGAGAGCAAGGGGTCCAACACCTTCTAAAAGGGGAGAAGTCTTCTGAGAGGAGACCATGTAGCATGCTGGTTAGATACAATGCTTCTAAGTGGCCACCAGTTATGAGTAGACAATTCCCTCTCCTCTAAAACAGTCCTAGAGTGTTTGTGATACCATAAATATTCATTAACTCCAACTGCTGGCATTACTGTTAATAGACATGTTAGTAGACCAGAAAGTGAGCATATCTTTTGAGTCCCATCCTACAAATCCAGAGGGGAGCCAGTGATGAAGGAGATGCCTCTGTCCTTCCTCTCCAAGTACTTTTCCCCTTTTGTATTCTACCTCCCTTTCATTAATATCCTGCCCCCAACTCCAAACTCCCTTCATATGCACAGTTCCAAGTTCTCATGTCTCCCTGGGCGGTCAGCATTTCAAAGGGTCACACCAGGCTTCCACCTGCTAGGCTAGTCTACCGGGAAAGTGAGGCACCTCCTCACTGAGGATTATGGTCCCTGCTGGTCCACCCCAGTTCCTACTGCAGGGTAGAACATGGGCTGAGGTGCACAGTCCTACCAGCTCTTGTCTGCTCAGAGGGCCTGTGAAAAAAGATCTTACCTACAATCAGAGATCAGATTGCCCAGTCAAAGGAAGAATTTAAATAGAATGTTGAAACTTTTTTTTTCTTTCTGGGAGTAAAACATTTCTTATGCTAAGTCTATAAAATATGTACATTTGATTTGCAAATCCTTTTCCCACAATGCATTAAGAACTCAAATGCAGTTCTGTTTACCTGTGATGCTGGTGCTATTGCTTGCATGGAGCCTGGTAGATGGGGCATTGGATGAAGCCCAGGCCTCAAACTAGTGAAATCCCCACTTGGTCTTGGCCAACTGCACCAACAGTCAGGTAAGATGGCCTGTTAGAAGTCTACTACTCAGCAGAAATGCTGTCTTCCATAGGTCTGTCCCTTAAATAGGAAGGTAATGCTCACTCAGGTTTTAAAGAAGTGTAGCATATGCCTGAGACATTCTCTTAAAGCTTCATGTTGAGTTTGTATTTTGTTTTGTTTACACATGGTATTAACACGGAAAGCTTTCAAGTATTTTTTTTCTATTTCATCTCCAAAACTGTTTGGCTAAACTATCACTCTGCATGTCAGAAGCCTGCAGAGTCCTGCAAGCTTTGACAAGCACATAGAAAAACTCCACAGAGACTTCTTGGCCTCAGATTGGCCATTTGACAGGGAATAGGCGGTCATTTGTCCACACTTCCTGCCTTCCCAGTTCTTACACACAAATCAGACATTACTCTGAGAATTCAAGTCACATACAAAATTTTAGTTTGTGGTCCACATTTATTACCATTTTCTTTACCACTATACGGGGGGACCTGCTTCTTTCTAGCATAGTTTTGTTTCAAAAAGTCTTAACCTGATGCAAACCCCCTCTGGTGGTTTATCTGTAGATGCAAATTTAAACCATTCCAAATGGTAAGCTTCGCCCGTCTATTAAAATGAATATGTTATGTAACAATTGGCTGTAAGCACAACAATAAAAAAGATGTGTTTATGTTGAACTAAACTGGTTTGCTTTTTACCCCGACCACTCATTCCTTTTTGGAATGATTGTTAGTTTCCTGTATAATCCAACTGTTAACCTCACGGGGATCCAAATAGAAGTCAGCTTAGAAATCAAGATGTGGCACGTTTTAATTGTATTTTATACTGAATATCATCAGTTCTCAGTTCTCCCATCCCTTCATTCTCTGCTCTGAAACCAAGTTTATATAACCAGCCATGATGACATATCCTGTAATTTCCATTATACTCGTAAGTACCCCAAACTCTCTAAATGGTGTACTGCAAATTACTGATTGATCATTTCAATGCTATGAGAAAGAAGTACAGTGTTAGTGTGCCGGCTGAGGACACAGATGCTGCAGTTCCTCTCTTCTTCCTGGGTAATGGTGAGGAGTTACTTCACTGTGTCTAGTGCTTCCATCTGAGAAGTCAAGGCCACGGTAAGGATACCTACTTGGTGAGGTTGTAAAGATTCAATGTGTGCCTTTGTGTGTGTGCGTGCGTGGGTGTGTGCATGTGTGTGTGTGTGTGTGTGTGTGTGTGTGTGTAAGTTGACTTTGGCCAATGCCTGCTTTATGGTGAAGCTATTGACATGTTTGCTAAGGTTATATTTTCTTTCAAAGGAAATGAGATCCTCTCATCCCTTCCATTCCATCATGAGACTCTTCTTTCTCTTCCAAGAAATGTAAGGACATCACACCTGCTCATTAATAAAATTAAAAGTAAAAGAAAAAGAAAAGTCAGTGCAACTTAGCCAACTGTCCTTAAGAGGCTTGTCTTGAGCACTATCCATGGTTCCTGGAGAAAGAAGGTGAAGTTTTCTTTCCTCGTGGCAGCCCAGTGGACCATAAATCTCTAAAGAAGAAATGGCTCCATATGGAGTGCTGCTCTCCCAGCCTGGAGGACTTGTGGGAAGTGATGCAATGGTACTAGCACTGCCGAAGGGCCTGGGATTCAGTATGTCCATGAGAAGATTTTCTGCGTCCATATTTTGAACAAAAAACTAACGACTCTGTCACCACTAACAGTGGGTCAGAAAATTTAAGTGTGTTTCACAAATACTTATTGTGACTATCCCATGATTACAAAGCTGCAGAAACATCAGGTCATAGTCTACACAAGTAATGAAAGTGTCCTTGTTATTGCTGGTCTAGCCCTCAGAGCTCCTGCAAACAGCAAAGCAACTATCTGAAGTAGGAGTGGGAAAATGGCAGCTGTTTATACTGGTAAGAATGAACAGCTTCTGTGGAGTACTGGAGACTGCTATTTCATGCATTTTTCTTGATTTTACTTTAGGATAAGTGTTGTGTCTGTTAGGCAGATCCAAATTAGAAATAAAATGAGGTTGACCTCTAAGCTGAAAACTAATGTGTTAGATCATCTCCCTCCCCTTGTAACATGACAGAGGGGATTTAAACAAAGGCATTTTGTACCAACATACTCCACAGTGCTTTTGATTTATTTATTTGTTTGCAAGGAGAGAGAGAAAGTTGGAGAGAGAATGGGTGTGCCAGGGCCTCTAGCAGCCGCAAATAAATTCCAGATGTATGTGCCACTTTGTGCATCTGGCTTTACGTGGGTACTGGGAAATTGAACCTTGGTCATTGGGATTTGCAGGCAAGTGTCATAACCACTGAGCAATCTCTCCAGCCCCACAGTGCTTTTATCATGCTTTGTCAGCTATGAACTCCACGTGATGGCATACACTGTCCCCGGAGCAATCACTAGAACTAAGACATGGATTGTCCTGATGGGAGGCATCAGACACTTTCCTGGTAGCACCGTGGTTTTCCTTTACAGATAAACCCCTTCCCTATCCACAGCTGTGTCTGTGTCGCTTCAGCTGTAGTGAAGTCCAATGTCAGTCCAGAAGACAGATCACCCCAGACTCCCTGTCATTATCATGATTGGTCCAGTGATGCATACACTGAAATAACCAGTGCCATGTAGACTCAGATCTCCCTGGGTCTTCTAGAAGTCAAATAACCCCCTGCTAACCCTGACCCCGCCACTTTGGTTAAACAAGAAAAAATTTCTGTCTTTCCTAAGAATGTGATTCCTGGAAGTGTTGTAGCCATGTGGTTCAAAAAGACAGAGATAGAGCTGATAGGAACTGGTGCCAGGATTTGAGGGGCAGAGCATGTTTTGCAGCCCAATGTTAATAAGAGCGCTAGAAGTCTAAAGTGATGGAGACACTCCAGCCCGAGAAACATGGCGTGCACTTACATATCAACTTCTCCTGATCCTGTTAAGATTCGGGATTGTTCAGGTACTGAGTCAGTACATTCCCTTTAATGTTTAAATCATCCTAGGTTGGGGTTTCTGCTTCTTGCAACATCAAGAGCTCCAATACAGGCAAAGAGCCTAGACTGGATAGCAACCTTTGTCTCCTAGGAACAGCATGATGCTGCCTTTACAATGTCTGGGAGTAGGAAGGGAATGGGCCAGTGCCAGACAGGAAGACAGATTGGTGAGGAACTCAAACACAGTTGCCAGGTGAGTACTGGAGAATTGAACAGAACAAGAAAAGGAAGAACCCAGTGTTGACTTGGCAGTGGGAAGGACCTTGTTCCTTAGCTAAAGCAATGACACAGTATCAGATATTTCCAAACCAGAGTCTGCCTGGTTCTCATAGTCCATGGGTAAGGTAATATGAAAAGTTTCCTAATTAATAGAGTTTGTTATTACACTATAAGACACTATAGTCTTCTTTAAACAAACAAAAAAGGTGCTTATTTCAATGCAGACAAAATAGGTTTACTCTGACTGGAGAGATGGCTCAATACTAAAGAGCTCTTCCTGAGTAAGCATGAGGGCCTGAGGAGGCCTGAGAGACTTTAAGTTCCATCCTCGGGCTCCACATAAACAGCTGGGCAACACTAACCCTAGTCCTTAGGGAAGCAGAGATCTAACAATTGCTGGAGCTCATGAAAACAAACAAAAAAAAAACACCAGCAGGCTCTGGGATAAGGAAGAAAGAGGTTTTGGCTCAAATAAGGACAAGAACGATGGAGCTGGACACCTGACCTTCCCCTTGGCCTCCACAGACACCCTAACACAGGTGAGCACAGCCACAAGGGTACACAGGCATACACAATACACACCATGCAAACACTTGTTCACCACGTTACAATGGTGAAAGCAAAAAGAAAATACATTTGCTTTACAAAAAGGGCATGAACATGTTTTATTTTATCCTCCATGTTACGCTAGTGAGAGAATACCAAAGAATGGAGAAGCACTATTTTCCTGGACTGTGTGTGTATCTTCTGAGGCACGGTCTCACTCCAGCCTGGGCTGACCTGGAACTCCGTAGCCCAGGCTGGTCCCAAACTCTCCTACCTCAGCCTCCCTAGTACTGGGATTAAAGGCATGAGCTACCATGCCCAGCTGAAAACCACTTGTTTAAATAAGCACTATATTAGTTTATTTGCTATTTTCAAGTCTCATTTATTAAATGATCACTTTGTTAAACTTTAAAGATTATGGTTAAATGTTCAGTCTTGATTTTAATACTAGAACAAAGATATTTCCCATGACTATTTTTTTCATGAATTATTGCTTGATGTTGATAAAAAAAATTGAAAGGAAATAGAATGAGCTCTTGGGGAAATGTTTAACTTATTAATAAAAAAGAATTTGCTTTCTTTGTTCTTTATGAACTTATTTTCTATAGAGGAATACACTATTTAACAATGCATGAAAACAGAAGCCTTGACATTAAAAC
The DNA here is from genome assembly GCA_004024765.1 of Zapus hudsonius. Classification (NCBI taxonomy): domain Eukaryota; kingdom Metazoa; phylum Chordata; class Mammalia; order Rodentia; family Dipodidae; genus Zapus; species Zapus hudsonius. The sequence continues at coordinate 60,797 of PVHP010002113.1, forward strand.
ACTACCTTGATCACAGTCCTGTGGTTTTCCACCAGGACCTTGTGAAAGCTGCTGAGTACACATGCGTGACCACTCACATTCATGGCAAATTCACACACCAATCGTAATTCTGAGTTAGATTCTCTTCTCAGTTAAGACTTTTACTTTATAATTTATTAAAGTAACCTGATGAGTTAAGCAGAGCTAATGTGAAAAGAGAATTCAATTAGTCCGGCTACTGAAATAACACAGTCCTCAATATTTAACAACATATTTTAATCTGCAGCATATAAAACTGTCATCTTCATCAAGAAATACACGTCTATACATAACTAATTGCTCAACTATGTTCTTTTTCAATGTTAAAAATGTCAGAGTTAATCATAGGGAAAAAACAGGCTATTCTTATTGTTGAGATAATCTTATTACCTTAACTCTTTTGGCTTTGGTAATAAATGTCTTATTTAATGTATGTCATATAACTTAAATACTATATTTACAAAATAGAAAACTTTTTTTAGCAAAATACTATACAAAATACTGTCTTTACATACTTAAAGGGTGCTTTATCTTTTTACCTCTACCTTTGCCACCCCAGCATCTCAGAGCTAAGATTTTAACAGTGATACTGGTATAGACAAATCCAGAAATTGAAGATTAGCATAGACTTTATGAAGGTCTTCATAGGAAATTTCTCTTGGATAAAATCACTTAAAATCCAATTTTTGTTTTACTTTCTATATTTTGATTCTTTTTATTTATTACAAAACATCTTCAAAAAACTATTTTTAGAGATATTGAATGTCTTACAAGGATTCTTTTTAGTTGCTTTTCTTTTGAAGAGCATGGAAGGGTAAGCAGGCACCCTCACTTAGGGTGAATTCGCAGCATCTTCTGGCTCTGTGCAAACAAATACTGAGAGAATAAATGTGATTCATGCTTCCTGCCCCTGGCTCCTGTAAGAGGTGTCTTTAAAAGTGACAAATGTTCACCTTCCATGCTTCATTGCCACAGCCAAGGATCTTATCTTGGGTATGGACCAGGTGTCAAGGAGAAGGCTCCTTTCTTGTCCCTTCTTGCTTAAGAAACAGACTCATCATCCTTATACATCAATATATATTCCCCAAAGATGACTGCAAACCTTTCCAATCTCAGGATCCCAATGAGCTGCATGATCACTGTGTGTACTGCATGTCAAGCAGGAAGAAGAAAGCTCGGAGAGAGCAGGATCTAGATAGAACTCCATTGCAGAGGGGACTTCCCAGGCCTGCCCAGTGAGCGGCTTCTCCAGCCAGTGACAGCAATAGTGTTCCAGATGGAGAAGTTACTTACACGTGTGGACATCGGTCATGCTTTCACACCTCCTGCATCGGACATAGCAACACCAGATAAACTTGCACTCACATCTCTCCACGTGCCTGACCACGTGAGTGTTGTAGCCTCGGCCGCAGCAGAGGAGGTTGCAGCCATCTGCACCGCCTGATGTGCGGTTGCACTCTCGGCCTTGCGTCCCCGGGATGCCAAGTTTCTTATTCTGCACACAGTAGTTGGGAGACTTATGAACGTAGAGCAGGTCCTCAGTGTGGATGGGTGTCTTCCTCTGATCTTTTTCTCTCCTGCGCATTTTCCTCTTGGTTTTGTCTGATATCTGAATGCTGTTTTCATATTTATCCTTTAAAAAATGGCCAATCTTTTCAAAAGAAGACATGGTTTTCCAGCACGTTTTCACAGCACAGGAGCCTGAAACTCCATGGCAGCGGCAGTCCACGGACATTAGCTTGGCGACAGCCTGTAACCAACAGTGATTATGTTCAAATGTCATTCATGTTTTATTCAACAACAGAAACACAGTCACTTAACTCTAGGTCTGTTCTGGCCTGTATAAAAGATGATCTTTGAACATAAAGGATCTTTAAAGTTGTCTACAGTTCAAATGCTTCCTTCTCTATATTGTCCAAATGTCTTGAGTCTTCAGAGAAAACCTTTCTAAGTTTTTTAAAAAATATTTTATTTATTTGAGTGAGAGTGTGAGAGAGAAAGAGGCAGATAGAGAAGGAATGAGCACGCTAGGACCTCCGGCCACTGCAAGCAAACTCCAGACCCATGTGCCACCTTGTGTATCTGGCTTTAAGTGGGTACTGGGGAATTGAACCTGGGTCCTTAGGCTTTGCAGGGCAAGCACCTTAACTAACGGATGAGCCACTTTCTATCCCATAAGTTGTTTTTAAATTAATAGGCAGCCAAGATTCTACATCTACTTATTAGAACCTGAGATCCCATCAGGAAATTACTTTTGTTTCTAATGTGATTCTGCTTGCCTCTGACAACATCCAGTACCTTGATACTCAAAGACAGTTCATGGACCCGTAGCTGCAGCATCCTGGCTAAGTCTTCTCAGGCCCCAAATCAGACCTGCTGATCAGAAGTTACATTTTCCACAAGATTCCCAGCTGGCTCTTATGCATATTAACATTTGAGAAGCAATGACAGAGAAGTTGCCCTCAAATGACATTGTACGAAGACCATTTGCAGAACTTCCCAAGTCCCTGGTGCTCAGCCCTTGAGATTCAGATTGGGCTGGCTGGGGTGAGTGACCTGCTCACATGATTTTATTGGTGTCCAGTGATGATACCTGTTTATTCCACTCAAAAATCCTGGGTGTGATATAACTCTAAAAGTCAGTTATATTGATGGGGACATAGGGAGAGGAAAAATAGTCTAATCCCTGGTCACAGAACACGTGAAATTGGCCCACAGGAGGAGGTGCTGTGGAGTACAGTTGCTACCACAGAGTTCTTCCTCTTTTCTGGAAAATGTGTCCTATCTTTGATGGACCAGCAGTGTCATCTTACGAGAAAATTAAGAAGAGAATAATGTAGGCAGAGGAGTTTCAGGGCAGCCTGGACTATATGGTCCCAGGTCAGCCTGAGCTACAGAGTGAGACTCTGACTTAAAAACCAAAGAAACAAGAGGGCACCGCTTACACAGCTGTTCATGTGGAAACACCGAGTTCCACTTCTATAGACTATAAAACAAGATGAGAGCACAGATATTTATTATAGCTCAATGCCTGGTGCATGCTAAGGTATAAATGGCCTCTTCTTTAAAGAAATTGGAGTGAGAGTTAAGGTTTTTTTTTCCAATGAGCTTAACAATACCAAAATAATATAGAGATTTCAAGTTTTAGGGCTGTAATAGCTCACATTCCACCATTGCTTCCTTCAATCCCCAGATGATGGCAGAGCAGATTAATAAATCGTCAAGACTAGCTCTAGAGTTGACATTCTGTCAGCATGCTAGGCAAAATGAAAAATTGAATCTATCCATTCAATGACTTGAAAATTATGTATGTATGCTCAAGAAATAAAGGAAAAAAACTCAGTTTAAATTCTACTTATAGTTTTTATCAAAACTACAAAATGACTGGGGTCTCTGCCTTTTATTACTAAATTCAATATAGATTTGTCTACAGAATAATGCTTTCTAATGAGTTAACAAAGTTTTCTGAACAATCAAACAACACAGGATATTTCAAACTAATTTTTTTTATTTGTAGCCTCAAATAGGAACATAGGATACAGTCAGCAGAATAGCATTTAAACCCTGTCTTTTGATATGCTTTTTAGAATTCCAAAAACCAAGAAGATAATAAATATATCTATTTCTTTTTAAAATATATCCATTTCTTAATAGCACAGGGCAACCCCCCCACAGTGATATAGGAACAATTCATAGAGTTTACATAATTTGATTTAATTTATGATTTTTGATATTCACAAAGCTCCCAATGCTTTAAAAAGTCTGCAGGTAGGTAATAAATGTTTAATGAAATTTCCTTGCCTTTTTTCACAATTTAAGCTCCCAGGAGATATGAGAAAAACAACAACTCAGTGCTAGGTAATAGAACAGTTTGTCCAAAAAAAGCTCCAAACCTGAGAATATGTGTGTGATGGTTTCACCCAGGTGTCTCCCACAAACGAATGTGCTCTGAATGCTCCATCCCCAGAGGATGGCAGTTTTGGAATTGGAACCCTGTTGGAAGTGTGTTGTTGGGGGTGGGCTTGTGGGGGTTCTAGCCAGTTTCCTCTTGCCAGTGTTTGGCACACTCTCCTGCTCCTGTTCACCTGATGTTGGCCATGAGGTGATATCCACTCCTTTGCTCATGCCATCATTTTCCCTGCCATCATGGAGCTTCCCCTAGAGTCTGTAAGCCAAAATAAACTCTTTCCTCCACAAGCTGCTTTTTGGTTGGGTTCTTTGTCACAGCAATGAGAAGGTTGACTACAACAATGTGTTTATGTTTTAAACTGCATCATCCCTTAGTGAGCTAAAGCTGCCTTTTCCTTGGAGTTGTGACTTGAGGATTTGAGATGTCAACTTTTCCTCTCATTAACCAGCTTGGATCTAAGTGCTGTTGACTTGCAAAGTCTTAAGGGCACAGTAGATGATCATCAGATGTTCACTGAGTAATCCATCCTGCTCCTGCAAGCAGTTCTAACTCATCCTCTGTTGCTGACCAGATTGGGAGCTAGTAACAAAAATGACCTTAAAGAGGGTCCCTGGAGGAGGTTCAATGGTACAGGAAGACATTGAGGCAGCTGGGCTCTCCTCTAGCTCCTTCCCCACAAATCCACAAATGTGACACACTTTATGGTTGGGAGGATTAAAAAGTGCAAATTCAATATTATTACCTACTAGATTTGTTTTAGGATTTTCCTACTCCAGAAAAACAACCATTTTAAAATACCCAGAGTTATAATTGTCCTGTGATGATGTCTTCAGATTTTTATTCTATTACTTTTGATTGTAAATGATTCTAACAAAAGTAGGAGAAAATAATAATTTTGTCATATATGTGACATATGATACAGAATCTACATACATAACTAAACTTCAAGGGATAGATCTAGAAATTAAAATAGAGCAATAAAATCACCACTGAGACAATTTTGTGAAACTCAGAGTTTGAGGGTAAACACACACACAGAGACAGAGACAGAGAGACAAAGAGAGAGAGACAGAGAGATTAATTTTACACAATTTTGGTTTTTTGGAGCACATTTCAATAAATTATGTTGCTTGATTTAGTTTTATAGGAAGAAATACTTTTTCACCTAATAGCAGTTAAAGAACACATACTTAGTTGTGAATACAATTTTTTCAGAAAAATAAATGGTGGCTAAGACATGTATCTTATGTAAGTTGGTGATGTGTGGTAAAATTTTTCTATGCAGCAAGATAATTTTAATAAAACAAAAATTCAAGACAATTTTTGTAAAACAGAAAAAAATGCAAGGAAATCACATGAATTCTTAAAAAAATGTGTATACCTTTCTCTTTTCCGCTAGGGTTTTTAGTTACTGCTAACTAGTCAGTCTGTGCTGCAGTGAGAACTCAGTGTTTTTCTGGTAACAAAGAAAGAACAGCAAGTGAATGAGTTGTGTGTGGCTAAGTGAGAATTCCTTTCTCTCCTCTACAAGAGTTGTTGAGGTTTATAACGATATTAACAGAGGAATGTTTTGTTAACTATTGCAAACAGATGTGCACATTGTGGCAGAATATTTTAAAACTATGGGAGAGAAATCAAGAGAGTGGCATTTAATCTATTCGCCTTCTCATATACGCTTTGATTTGATAAATTTCTAGTGAAGTCGAATAGGACTGATGTGTCTCTCCTTGGCACTTAATGTGAAAATAGAAAACTGCTTAAGATGTGGTTTCAGGACTGATCGCTCTCTCAATTTTGACTCAGAGGTAATGCAGTGGGTGGAGATTGTTTTCCAGTGCATTACTTTATCCAAACTTTACCAGGAATGGCCAGAAAATTGTTCTGGAACATTTCATAACTAATATTTCATTTTGTCAACTATCAGAGAATCTGTTTCCGTTATGAAAACTGTGACGGAAGATTGGATGGGTGCATGTAGGATTCTTATTCCTCTGACCCATTCTGTTTTCCATTCTGTTCAAAAATATATTTGAACCTGCTGAAAAACAAACTACGGTTGTGTGATTCAACTCCTTATAAATATTTTAAAACAGGTCAATGAAAATTTGGGGTCTGCCCTTCCTACTTTGTTGAGTTACTCATCATAAAAGAAATTATGGGGTAGGGAAACTTAAAAGTTTATGAGGTGAACATGGTAAGAATGGAAATATTTTAAGCACACCAAAAGAAATACCCATAAATATCCCAAGTCACATTATTCCCAGAAGTTCTGCCCCTGGAAGACATCATGTCATTCTCCCAGCCAATCATCATCCGGCAACATTATTCTTGGAGTCATAACTTTAGGAATGGTGTCAGAAACCAAGTGGGAATCAGAGTATTTAAGGTCAGCGGTTAGAGAATCATCTATCCTGCTCATAGCGCCACTAAGCGCCAGTACCCACATTTCTCTGAATGGTTTTCTACATTTTCGCTTTGGGATTTTGAGACCAAGGGGGGGAAAAATCAACTCAATTGAATGCAGACCTTAAATTTTACTTAGACAAATGTGCCTAACATATTAAAATCCTAATTGCCAATACTAAAAATTGAGGGAATTACTCTTCCATGTTCTAGAAATCTGCTTTTTATTTATTTAGGCTTTTTAAGCTACCAGTGGAAAGAAAAATACAAAAATATTTTGAATTATAATACCTTGTGAAAATTGACCAACAAAAACACTAGTGTAGCTCCCTCAAAATAACTAGGTAAATCATTTCTAATATTCTAAATTTCCATCTTGAACATTATGGAAAAAATATTCACCAGAGACAACTTTGAAATTTGCACAAAATGTGTATATGTAAATAGGTTGAATTATTTTCTGCCTATACAGAAAAAAATAAAAAAATTGATATAGTATGAGAATTTTTTTCATTTTAATCCATTATTTGTTTAAAATACAAAAAACCCCAGAAAACTAAATATCTCACCATAACTCTTTAATCTCAAATTTAAAATTTCAATGCAAATAGTAGGTTAAACTTGATGTCAAACTATTGTATCAAAATATAATTAATAGTATAAAGTCATTATTTTCAAGATCAGGGACCAATATTATGAGCTAATTTGAAAAGACAGGAAATGAAATAAAACCACATAGCTGTCTAATGTAACTAATAAAAATACATTTCAGAATGGGTTACACATCTTTCTTTGTAGGCTAGGAGGCAATTTTATTTCTAAGAACGAATGAGAACTGGAGCTTTTCTATGAGGTTTGGGTTTCCAGTTACATATTTAAAATCACTACCAAACTGTTTAAAGGATTTAACTTACATAATGGTAATAAATATTAATTTAATTGTTGTCTCCCTTTAAAAATATTGATTTGATATATCTTTGTGTTTTTCTGTAGTTTAAGATTAGAGTTTAAAAGAACATATTCATTGCACTTAGCATCTTTCATATTTATATGTCAGAAATAGTAAATGTTCCTTTATTGGATAATAAAAACTGAAGCAGTTTCTCTTTTTTTTTTTCAGTGAAAAACCTTAAGATAGACACAACTGAAGAGTTAAGGGAAAGTTATGTTAGTAAGAAAAAATGACTTCAAAATTCTAAACAAAAATATGGAAAGCTCATATAGCTCTGTTGATTTTCATGCTTTCTCTTTAATGATTTGAATATTCAAAGGGAATTGAGCATTTAAGCTTGAGCTTGAAGCGTTGTGGTGATATATTTACTGAGTTTTCTGCTTTGTGCATTTTAAACTAAGGCAGTTAAATAAAACTGGCTGGAAGTTCAGCTCTTCTGAATGAGTCCCATTATTCACTTGCCAAAAAATGTAAAACAAATACAACATATACTTTAAATATTCCTCAGAGATGCTACAACTTGTTTTAATTTACTCCAGAAGAATGTGGCAGATTGCAATGACTGTTTTGGGACTTTTTCAGGTTATTGGAAATTTACAATAATAAACAATATTTGCTGATATGTCTGTCTTGAAAAGTTTAATACGAGGTAGAAAAATGGATATTCATAAAAAGTTACAACCTTTTAGGAAAGTCACTATGGATTGCCAACCAATTCAACTATGTTATAGAACTAAAACTTTATTATATCTATATCCCGTAATGCAAACAAATAAAAGTTAAATTAAGCTTACACACATACTTCCTTCGGAGAAAACAATGTAAAAATCAGAATTCACATAGTTATATATGAATAGATCCATGTGGCTGTAGCTTCCTTATATTTATCGATCTTTCATGAATTTTTCAAACAAACCTAAATTGCTTTATAAAAAGTAACTCTTTCCTGTAAAAATGTTGTGTTACAAAAATATGTTAGACAGTGGCTTAGTTATTCTGTAAGAACGTTTGCTAGAGAAAATATGAACAAAGCTGACAGTATGTTTCGTAGCCATTGCCTAGTAAAAAGTTGCTTTTATCAAAACATAATCAAACTTCAAACTGAGGGCAATAACATTTGATTCAGTCTTAATAGAAAAGATGCACCCTAAATTCTATTCTGTCTGTGCCAGTAATGACATCAGGGGAAACACAACAGGCTTGCAAGTCTGTTATTTCAGTTGATGCTTCAGATATATCAAGAGTTCAAGAATCAACTCATATCACATGCGTCGCCTAAACTAACCAACGTGGTCAGTACACACTCATGAAGTAATACACATGCACACACATATGTATGTATTTCTTACACTACCAATGTTTATCTCTTACATGATTTGTATGTATTCAGGATTCCAGTGCTAGTTACCTCATGACCCTGTAGTTTTCGCCCACATACCTGCCGGCCAGCTTCATTGTTGTGTAGGTTCATGACTAGCAGAGCTCTGCTTTCTTTTGATGTGGTGTTTCTGATGGGGGAATCCAGAAACTTTCTGCTGAACCACATGCCGTACTGGACATCATCAGAGCAGCCCCCCCAGTGCCAGCCTTCACTTGCTGAGACCCCATTCTGCAAGGTGGTGTCACAGGAGCATTCTGTCATGTTCCCTGCACTGCATGACCTGGTCACAGAGTGCACCAGGCCAGCTGCCATTACAGCATAAATAAATGCTGTCTCCTTGGTGCCTAGAAAAAGAAGGAAAAAAAAAAACCTCAGCATGATTTGATCTATTACAGAGCCATGTCACCTTCTGTTTATACAATCAGAGTCTTCCTCTTTCCAGACAAGCAATTTTTCCAGTGCTTACAAAGGACAATTTGATGAGTACAGACTCCCGAAGGAAGATCTTCTACGGCTCTAGCATTTTAAAAAGCATCATTTTTTCCAGTATTCCATTTTAGGGGATTGTCATATAGCATAATGGCATCATATATTCTTCTATCTTAAAACTCAAGCTTATTTGAAAATTGCAATTACATGTTGCATGGAGTTTAGTGCCTCATGGACAGTAATTGCTCATTACTCCACACACGAAATGAAAAATCCTTTGCATGGCTATTGTAAATGGGACTAAAGCATCAAAACACAAACAAATACCTCATCTTTTTAAAATGTGATGCGCTCACAAAATACAAGGTGAAAATTTTGGTGTAATTTTTGTTTGATAAGTAGGTAAAAATTAAAAGTAAGCAATGACAATTAGATAAATGTTCATTTACTTCCATAATGAAGACAAGACTTTTTTAAAAAGGGAGCATGGTGAATGACAGTGATATTAATATGAAATAGTTAACATCTTAATATTACAGCTAATCCTCTTTAACAGCCATAAAAGTAATGAAAATAAGGGTTGAAACTTCACTCGCAAAATTCCAGTTTTATGGACGAGTATCCCATGTTGAAACGGTCGTATTTAGCATTCTTGAAGCAGAGTTTGAGTTAAAAAAAAATCTTTGAACATTAAAGTTCCATTAAGACATTCATAAAACGGACTGCAAGAGACTCAGCAGGGACTTTTTTCTTTCTCCATGTTTAGATTGGAGTAGAAACAGTTTCACACCCGTTGTCCAATCAACCCTTTTAACAGCGAATGCTTCTGCATTTCAGGAACTCCGAGGGACACGTGTTTTCCCTCTCTCTGACTTTTCTGGCTTGTTTTTCCTCTGGGGTCAGGACTCCTTCAGAAGGATGTGTGGGCTTTGGGGAGGTGTGCTTAGGAGTGGAGTGGGGAAGGGTCAAAGGCGCCTGGGGAACGGAAATGAACATGAAAAACGACAATATGTCTTTCAACGCCCCGGGCCTGCACTTCTTCTCCCGTCCTGATATTCCAGGAACCGTCCTAGCTCGGGGTACCTTTGTCCTCACTAAGTAAGTCACTAGGCACGTGCAACTTGCAACTCGGGTTGTACCGCACCTTCGTGCGCCCGCCCGCCTGCCCGCAGCCCGTCTGCCCGCAAGGAGCAGCTGGAGGAGATGGAAGGAAAAGAAAGCAAGAGGGGACTCAGCTGTGAGCCCAGGTGAACCACACTTTGGGTCGCCAGGGACCGTCCCTTTAATAACACCATTGTGCCACAAACGTGTGCGCCCTCGTGCTGAGCTCGGTGGGTGCGCAGGAGCCCCTTAAGTCAAAGCAGATGCGGGGCGGCATTCCGGGCTGCAGACTTCATGTTTCTCCAGCTGCTCGCGCAGGTAGGGGGGCGTCACGGGGTCCGCGGGGTCTCGGAGTGGGGGAGTCAGAGTTTTTCTCTAACTCTGGAAGGGCTGTCGCCTCTCCAGTGCCAGCTTCGCGCGCGCGCGCGCGCGCCCTGGCCCTGGGGAGCCCCTCTCCTCCTCCGGGATGGCACCTGCACCCTGGGGTGGGGTAGGGGTCTGGGGTCTTTCCCAGTTCCCCCACTGGCCTCTGAAGATTTAGAGAGCTAGAACCGCTGTTGATTTTATTGGAAAAAACAATTGTCAGAGAAGTTGCCACCTTGTGCGCTCCGCCAACCCCAAAGGTCCCCGGGGACTCACCGCTGTTTAACTCATATCCAAAGAGCGGACCCGTGCCCAGCGGGGCGGCCGTGGCCGTGGCGGTCAAGCAGTTCCATCTCTCGTGTCTGAACTGACTCCTGCACTCCTGAATGCCCAGCCGGGCGCCCTCGCGGATACTGGGCAGCAGGTACGGTTTCCTCTTACACAGCTCCTTCTGGCGGCTGTTCAGTGGCAAGTTGGCGCAGCCCAGCTTCTCGGGCACCCCGAAGGAGGCGATACCCAACCACCTGTGAGAGAGACAAGGCCACCCGGCTTCCCAAGCCGCTCCCCCGCTCTCCTCCTCCCCAAAGCCAGATGCTGTCAGCAACCATCCTGGCTGGGGTCTCCGCCCCTCCTTCCCCCCTGGCGCGGGCCACCTACCCCTGGTGCCTGGGCAGGGCCCCTACTCACATCCAGTTGCCTTGGGCTCCGCAGGGGAACAGCGCCAGCAGGGCTGCCCACAGCGCGCACAAGCGGGGCAGTGCCAGTAGTGTCGCCCTGTCCATGGCCCCCGCATGGAGCCCCCCAGCCCCAGCCACTCCTCTTAAGACCTGCAGGACTGGAAGTCACTTCCCAAGCACCCAGGTGCCCCTGCTCGCCCTCCTTCTCCTGGCACACATGAAAAAGAAGGCCAGTAATGTTTGGGGCTCTCAGCAGCCCCCCACGCTCCAGGTGGAGGAAACAGCTTGGGGCGCCCCTGATCGGAGTCAGAGAGGTGCAGGGGGTGCGCGAGCGTCCCAAGGTGAGAAACTTCTGTTGAGGTCTCTGCGTCTCCATCGCCCCAGGCTTCTACTTGCATCTCCTCCCCCTGACCGCGCCTGGCGTCTGATTGGCTCAGCGGCCAACCGGCATCTCATCATCCTGAAACATCAGCTTCTCATTGGCTGACATCAAGCTCTGCAAGGGAGGGGGGTGCTCAGGGCGGGCCTCCTAGACAGAATGACCAGACCCTGGGGTGTCATGACCTTTCCTCCTCACCCTCCTGAGAACTGGTCACTCAGAGAGTGAGTGATTCCATGGGAGAGTAATGGAGTGATAGCTCCGCTTCTGTCTTGGCATTCCAGGGTGCAAACAGGGCTTTGATGAGAGATATTTAAGTTCCACCCACCTAGAAGCATCTGGATTACCTAGTGGAGCACTTGAAAAAAAAATCTCTCTGCCTCCCTCCTTTCTTTCCTGTTTTTCATCTCCCAGGGGAATTATCTTTGTGAGTCAGAGTTGGTACCAAACAAGATAACTTTACCTTCCCCCATCTCCAGTTTCAGGTTTTCCAGATCAGGAGACTAGATGATGGCTGAAGATGTGTTTGGCTTATTTGAGATACACATTCATTTTCAGCAAAGAGGAATATTTCAGTTTAGCATTGAATCCCATTTTGTTCTGAGTTCCTCTGTCTGTCTTTCCTTCCTTCCTTCCTTCCTTCCTTCCTTCCTTCCTTCCTTCCTTCCTTCCTTCCTTCCTTCCTTCCTTCCTTCCTTCCTTCCTTCCTTCCTTCCTTCCTTCCTTCCTTCCTTCCTTCCTTCCTTCCTTCCTTCCTTCCTTTTGCCCCTGCAGCCCCAAGAATAAAATGGAAGGCAGGGAAGTGAGTGAGAGCTGTTTGGGGAACTCTAGAACTGATGAGTGTTGTGTCCTTACCCTTCTCTTCAGACCCATGATAGACTCCCATGAAGACCTTGCACAGGGTGACATGTTGAAAACACCTGTGACCACAAGAAGTACAAAAATCTCTGTTCCATACCAGCCGTGTTCCTGTTCCTATGGAGATTTGTAAAGACAGGATCTCTTGCCACAAGTGTAAAATCCAGCATCCAGACAAATTTAAAGAAAAGTAGAGACTAGGGGTCATGTATCTTCTTGGTGAATGCTATTAGCAGCTTAGCTTTGGCCAAGGGTACTTTCGATGCAGGAAATAACTTGACTGCTAACAGTCAGTGGTTTATCTCCAGAAGTGCTCTGAAGGTGCCTGGACTGTGCTTAGCAGTTGTAATCAGGAAATCCAACCTCACCTACTTAGACACAACCTGCTACCTGAAGGACTTCTGGAATGTTAACTAACACACCAGGTGTGATTATCATGACCGCAGGTGCTCCAAATCAGACTCACTCACCTGAAGGCTTTACAGCATTTGCTGATTCTAATCCTCCATATCTGCCTAGGCCAATAAAAGCTCACTGCACGTACACTATGTACCAGGTCCTGAAGCCGCATTGTAATTTTTAGAGAGCCAAGTTGATGATAGGGTATAGTTACTGATCCTGAAATATTTTGGCTAATGGTTAGTGGCCTCTCTGAAAATCAGAGACTTCATCCAAGCTCAGTTTATTCTGTGAGCTCCTGCAGGGTATTCATGCTGTATCCTTGCCATTGGGATCCTGTTTTGAACCTCAAATTAGTATTAGGGTTAGTATGATGAGGAACATCCTGAGCAGATGCCTACGGGGCCTGTGTACTGCAACCAGCAACCGGAGAGATTTCTTCCTTGTAAGGGGAACTGGAGAGGGTGCAATTTTGGGACTGAGGGGTGGGGTGGACAAGAAGAACATAGTCCCTTAAATTGATCTATAGGACCAATTGTGGTAAATGTTTTAAGGAGGTTGCTGATTGTTTTCCACTCAAACATACATACTGACCCTCTGTTTTGGAATAGTAAGTGAAGATAGCACCTAATCACGTGGTTGCTTCCCTCAAAGTCTGCTTGGCAAAACAGACAAGTGAATCAGCAGTTACAGTATGTGGGAAGTGGTGCGCCAGGAACACACAGAGGAAGATAATGCAGTCTTGGGGGAAAGGGCCTCTGAAGGCTCCCTTTGTTTTTCCTCCAGGAATTCAACACTGTGCAGACTTGGGAGGGACCCCAGTGTATACATTCTGAGAGTCCAACCAGTGGGTGAAGCATTTTCATATGCAAGACACAATTTCAAGGCCTGAGCCTGCATCTCCTCCATGTGGTTCAGGGCCTCAGGGGTCATTCTGTCTATTCTTCTATAGCAAAGCAGACATATCTCCTTCAGTCAACTCAGCTGAGAAAGTTGAAAACATATGAGTGTCCATTTTTTGCCAGGCATTCTGTATGCCCCCGGATGCAGATACTCATTTCTTCTCTGACTCTCTTTGTATCCCCGCTCCCTCCTCTCCACGTGCAAAGTTCAACACCCCCCTCCAATTGATGCAAACCTTCTATGTGGGGAAATTATCATGGGGCCATTAGGAAGTTTGATCAAGGTCTCTCTGCTAGTAAGCATAGAGATAGAGACCCTATTCTGTCCAACACATCATTCTACTGCATGACCTTATTCAAAGACACCTTTTTTTCCCTGAACAAATGTAAGGTCAATAAAACTTAGGGGCCAAATTTTCATTTGTGTGCCAGGATTCTTTATGCTAGTGTTCACAGCTATCACCAATGAATTAACATTACGTGTAACAAAACCCACACTGGGAGGCCTGAAGACCTGTCTAAAACGTAAGTATTTTGTTGGAAGAATGAAAGAATTTACAGATATGTAAATGTGCCTTGCAATGGGAAAATAAGAAACTTTTTCATTATCTGGCATATCTATCACCATAAGTAGTTCCTCTCCACTCAAGAATATTAAGGCTCTCTAGTAAGAATAGAGGAATAAGGGAAGAGATAGGTTGAGTCAAAACAGAGAGATCTACAGATTTCAAATTATTTTATTTCTTTTGATAGATATAGGAGTTTCTTTGCTTATTTAATGGTTTTGAACTTATACTGAGGAAGAGGGAAAATGCTAACTTGAATAGCATAATATGACCTGATGCTCAACTTACTGTAAAACTTTCTAAGTTTCAGCGTCTATAAAACGTTCTTGCCGAGTGTGGTGGCACTCACCTTTAATCCCAGCATTGAGAGGCAGAGGTAGGAGGATCACTGTAAATTCAAGGCCAGCCTGAGACTATATAGTGAATGCTAGGTCAGCTGGGGTTACAGTGAGACCCTACCTTGAAAAAAAATTTCTTTGTGGGAGAGGAGTGCTGGAGATCTAGCTGAAGTTTCACAAATGTTGGACAAGCACTATACCACAAGCACGCTGTGCCTCCCTTAAATATATTTAAAACCATGCCATTATCTGTTAAAGAAATGGGAACTAAGATTACACAATCCCAACAATCTCAGCTCAGTTACTTTAAATTTATTTAAATGCTGTCAATGTAACTTCTTGAAGATTGCACTGGTTACTGAGGTATCTGCAATTTCTGGATCCCACAAGGAGGAGGACTTGCACTTGAACTTTATTCCTAGTAGGAAGGAAGGTGAGCTGCCCCTGTGGAACACTTCCCAGAATGGCAAGAGACAGGTTTCAAACATGCTCATTTTCCTCAAAGGTGCTCTGTTTGGGGCAGAACCTGTAACAGCAGTCATCCGTGAGTACCTGAGGCAGCAGATGAAAAGCTGGCTGGCAGCTAAGTCCACCTCCTTCCTGAAACAGTTGTAGCTGACTAGCTGTGGAAGCCACAGGAGACTATTTCTTCTGGTAGTTTTCTCACAGTCCCTGGGAAACTCAGTAAAAAGTCTCTCTGCACAGATATGTCTTGGACTCTGCCTCTGGCAGCCCATCAGAGAACGAGACTTCTAAGGCCCTGTTGTAAGAATTTCTGCTGCAGATCACAGAGACTTATGCACTGAAACCGATACCAACAGCAGCCCAGCTGGCCATAACTCCCATGATGGAACAGAAGACCAGAGGTGACTTTTTGCATAACTGGGTCTCCATCCATTCTATTTTAAATTCCACCAGGATGCTGCAAGAATGGAACACAGTACTGGCTTGTGATCACTGGCTCTCAGGACTAGTGGAGAACTACATTGTGGGTGCCCTCTTGTCCTTCAGTTGCCAGAAAAGCCTGTGGGAATGACAGACCCAGAGTGGGAGGAGCAGAGGAGACATCCAGAGGAAGGGCAGGAACTTCAAAGGGATGATGTCTTGCCTGTTAAATTTCCACAACTACCAAAGTTCTATTTATTTTTCTTATAATTTAAGATGGAAGAAGCCTCATAAGATGCTGATAGAAAATTATCTCTTCACCAACATCTCCTGCCACCTTGCTTAAACGCACACACACACATACACACACACACACACACACACACACACACACACACACACAATGAAAAGCCAGAACTACATATTGTTCAATGGTAGGATGTTTGCCTAGCATGCCTGAAGCCCTAGGTTCAGTTCTCAGAAAAATAAAAAAACCCAACAGTTTCCAAAGTTCATCTAAAATCTGTGGCTCATCTCTTGTGAACATTATGCAATCTTTCTAGAACAGAACAAGGTCCATGCAAACAAGAGTGGCCACTGGTACCCAGAACTATAGGTAAGTGAAACTCACAAGACTGGAATGCATAAAGAGTGTGGATACTTTATTCTCTTAAATTTTTTTTCTGAATTTTCAAACTTACTTTGTCAATAATGAACTATTAGTAGTTTTATAAGTCAACAAGAAATTGGTTCAAAAATCTGGTATTTTCATTTTTAGGACTATATTAATGGAGTCATGACTGAGCCACCTACAATGGAAAAAAACAAATTGGTTGTCTTTGAGGGTTTTTATTACTAAGATCAAACAATCATATGGTAAGTGAAAAGTCATTTAGAATCAACTGTCTATCTTATTCTGTTGGTCTATGTAATTATACTTAATATTGTTAGTCATAAAAGTCTTTCAGCCAAAAAATGCCAGTCAAAAATTAGCTAACACTTTTCACAGTAAGGTTGTTGTACATATTTGCACCATTAGTACTGTTCCTATGATGGGTGTGGAGCAAGTTAAAGTGGACCTTGTTAGGTCTGGCTGAGTAATTACTGACTGACACAGTGTTTACTCATGGTTCAATATTTTAAGTTTTTTGGTTTTGTTTTTGAGGTAGGGTCTCACTCTAGCCCAAACTGATACCCCACGCACTCTGAAGTCCCAGGCTTATGACAATCCTTCTATGCTTACCTCCCTTCTGAGTGCTGGGATTAAATGTGAGTGCCAACATGCCTGGCTCTCAGATTTCAATATTTTGTATGTGTGTGTGTGTGTGTGTGTGTGTGTAAATGTTCAAGTGTATGTGTGTTTGGTATTCATGCATGTCTGGATGTGTGTTTTCCTGTGTATGGGCACACATCTCTGTATAGTATGCATGCATGTCAGTATTGTGTGTTTGCCTGTGTGTGGGCACACATCTATCTCTTTCTTTCTCTCTCTCTCTCTTTCTCTCTCTCTCTCTCTCTCTCTCTCTCTCTGTGCAGTATGTATGCATGTCTGGATGCGTGTTTGCCTGTGTGTGGATACACATCTCTCTCTTCTCTCTCTTTCTCTCTCTCTCTCTGTGTAGTATGTATGCATGTCTGGATGCATGTTTGCCTGTGTGTGGGCACACATCTCTCTCTCTCTCTCTCTCTCTCTCTCTCTCTCTGTAGTATGCATGCATGTCTAGATGCGTGTTTGCCTGTGTGTGGGCACACATCTCTCTCTCTGTGTGTGTAGGTTGAAGGTTGAAACCATGTGTCCCAGTCATTCTCTGAATCATTTATTGATACAACATCTCCTGGTTGAACCCAGAGCTAATCCATTTGGCCAGTTTAGCTAGACAGTTTGCACTGGGCATTCTCTTTTCAGCCTCCTGGGCACTGGGATTAGAGGTGGGCCGCTCCTACCAGCACTTTCAGGATGTCGGGGATTCAAGCTTCATGCCTCATACTTGCAGGGAATTGCGTTATTCACTGAGTCATTTCCCCAGTTCCTCATGCTTTAATCTTTACATAAGTCACATATTTCATGTTCCTGACTGAAATCTTTATTTTTCTCAGCATCAGTTTGAAGACCTCTGGTTTGACTTCTCACATCTTTCATTCAGGATTTATCTGTAGCACTCATTTTTGATTAAATTCACTCTCTTTCTTTATACTTATTTTCTTATGCAGCCCAGTTTTTTTTCTTTTCCATAAATGCCTCCATGTTTATATTCGATTTCCTTGAGAAACATTGCAGCCAAGACTAGAAATTTCCCTTCCCATCTTTCCACTTATCCAAACTCACCTACCCAATTTCCAAGTAATGCAACTTTTGGAGTCAGACACATTTATGTTCCCACCTGCTTAAGACCTCCATCATTTGAGGTCCCTGACACAATTTTATTCTTTAAACTTTTATAATGGTTCAACGTATTCTGATTTTCCATTACCAATTAGATTATTTTGTCTTTAAATCAAGAAGTATGGGTAAACCTTCCGCATTTCCCCCTTTGCCTACCACAGGCTGAGTGCAGAGTGGGCATTTAATCATAGTTGTATAGTTGTGCTTTTAAGAGACAAGGAGCCTCTCCTAAGAATGGTGAGCTCAATGAAGTTTTAAATTGAGCATTGTCAGCATTGACTTAATGAACTAATTTGCCACTCTTCAATTGGAAACCAGCCATGTCTTCTACCTACCACATTGCATTAAGATGTGCCATATGACATGCACAAGTTTCAGAGGGACTCCCAGATGGCCTTGGCTGGAGACTTCACAGCTTTGATTTCTGCTAGTGTTGAAGTCAATAAATAAACAGATTCTTGAACCTTTCTTGAAAAGCTGTAGCTATGTCATATACCCCTGCCAGGTAAGTTTGTTGAGCTAGGGCAATAACTCAAATTCTTACTGGAGTTTTCTCCAAAGAAAGTTTTTTATGTGAGTGAGCAAGTGCGTGGAGCCAGGAGATTTACAAGGGCTTGGAGACAAAACACAACTAACTGCATGGGAGGTGTGAGGTGTGTTCCAGCTGCAGCTCTCTTACCTTCTGTTCATGATTATGGGAAGGGAGGCATCAATACAAAAACAGCCAACTTGAGGTCTTGAAAGTTTGCAATCTGATGAAGTCTTTTGGTGCCAGACCAACTTTTGGGATTGTCACATGGCTTAGTGAGGCAGCTTCCAAAATGGGCTGCAAAACCACAATTTTGATATACTGGGCCAAATGCCAGAACAGAATTGGAGTCCAGCTGACTGAGTAAAAGATTCCAGTTACTACTTTAGCACCAGCGTATTGTCTGAAATCCCCAGGGCACACTCACGAAACCAGCAGCAGACAGATACAGTGGAGCCACTTTTCAAGGCTGTTGTGGGGAGAGAACCAATATTTGCCTTATAGGTTAACTGAGTTAGGGCAGGCTTCGCTGGAAGGACTTTCCCTTCAGGAACTGATTTGGCCCTCAGCATATCTTAATCTTACATTAATTGTTGGCAGTGCAGGGTGGGGTTCGCTGCTGGAATCTTACCAGTCAGACTCCACTCCTCTTACCCCAGGGGTCTGATGAATAAAGCATGCACTTGGGGAACTGAACTGGTTTGAGCAAACATCAGCTTTAGCAACACGAAAGCTTCCTCCTCATGGTGCTGTACTATTCAACGTGAAGTTTCCTGGTCAACCCCTGAAATGAAGATAGTGAGGCCCTCAGAGCAAAGCTCACTTAGTATATGTACTTGGTCTCAGATGGAGAGAATGTAGGCCAAGAGACAATTATGAAAATATCTGATTGAACAGCATCTCTTGTAATTAGCCCTGCACTAATTCTGAGAGAAGAAACTAGAAGGAAGCACCAGGGAGTGGAGCGTTTGCTCTACATGTGGACATTAAGGTCTATGAAGAGAGAAGACAGAACCATTTCCTTTGGGGCACCAACTGGGGATGAGAACCAATGACCTGGCCATGTTCTTTCCAAGCTGAGCAGGTGAAGAATCAGGGGCAAATTCCTGTCTATAGAAGGAAGATGGGAGAATGCTATAATTTCAAAGGAAGTTTTTACTTCCTTGGGCAGAGAGTAGGTAGGGGTGAATGAGTTCTGTGATGTGTTTTAGGCCCTCACCATAGTGTGTCAGCAGGTAAAGAACCTTCAAAGAGGGTTGGAGAGATGGCCCAGTGATGAAAGGTGCTTCCTCTATAACCATAGGGCCTGAGGGAGGCTGAGATCACCCGAGTTTGAATCTTCAGAACCTACAAAAATAAATGTCTAGGTTTGGCCACACTGGCCTGTAACTGCAGACCTGCAAAGGGGAATCACCTGGGCTTGTGAAATCAATAAGAGACTTGGCTCAAAATAAGGACAGGCAGAAGAGCTGCAGGCCAGTGCAATGGGCCCTGCAAGGCATATACACATATATTCAACAGAGAGAGAGAGAGAGAGAGAGAGAGAGAGAGAGAGAGAGAGAGAGAGAGAGAGAGAGAGAGAGAGAGAGAGAGAGAGAGAATTACAAAACTGTGGTACATTTACACAATGGAATCTTACTCAGCAGAAAGAAAAAATGACATTGAAATTTAAAGAAAAATGGTCTGACTTGGAGCAGATCTTACTTAGTGAGCTCTCAAAACAACAGAGTCAAACTCCACATATTCTCTCTCATATGTGGTTCCTAACCAGGTTAACCTTAAACTCTATGCCAACCAGTCCAGAGAAGTGAGAGTCTGTGAAAGAGGTATATGGATTGGGGAGGGGGAGGAAGGGAGAGACTTATTCATTAAGCTAAACCAATAAAGGTTTGAAATCATAAAATCCTCACGTACATAATGTAACATACTGAGCAAGTAGTGGGCATCATCTGGCAAGAGGGACCACGAATAGAAGGGGAGACAGTCTAAGCCCATGAAAAATTGATCAGACCCACAACTCCTGGTCCCAGTCATTGGCTCCTCCCCTCACTAAGCTATTGACCAAAGTGAACTATGAGGTCCCCAAAACAAGACAGGATTCTGTCAAAGCTCTTGAATACCCACCCCAGGCCTGACGTAGGATCCTGTTGCTGAAGAAACTACAGAAAGCCATCTATCAGCACCGAGAGACCCTTTGAGGTTCAGAATGGTAACCAGCCCCCAGATGGTAGTTAGTGCAGAGCTAGAAGGCACTGCATAAGCTGCCAGGGGAAGCTGGCCAACAACAGCTGGAGTAAACAGAGACCACTGATATGAAACACAGTCGGCCACCATGAGTAGGCTGAACACACTTCCTACTGGGAGAGAACAGTGAACCAAGAAATGAGCACTTGTGCAATGAAGGAGCCAAAGCCTGGGGGAGGTAATCACTAGCTTTTAATTTGGCCCAGTAATCCACTCAGTGACAAGGAGTCCTTAACTGGAATTGGACTGAGGGAGAAATACATTGGAAACCAAAATCTTGGGCCCCCAAAGAGAAATTCACTTTACAAGTGAATTACAAAGAGGCTACTCACAATAGAATCTAGCCAATTCAGAAATGTGTATCTCAGTTAACCTATACTGACCTCACTCTCAGATGGAGATTTTGTTTGTATTTTTCAGAAGGCAGTGAGAGAGCTATGGATCCTCCAACCCTACCAACGAGTCCCAGGCCGATAGCTGACATCCTGGCAAGAGATGAGCCACACCAGACCTACGGTGGAGGATCCACATGGAACCCCACAGACAGTGGTGGGATAAGCAAGAGACCCATAACCACAGCCAGTCAGTCAACCTAGGATAAGCTAGCAAGACAGACACCAACGATTTTCAACACAACCTAAAGCAGAGGTACAAAGGCCCCTAAGACCTCAACAATAAAGCAGCCTTAATACTCACCCACCATGACTCAGGGAACTGAGTGGAAGAGGGGGCAGAAAGATTGTAAGAGACATGGTGGGGGAGAATATCCAGAGACATGGCCCCCCTCATTAACAATATACAAAGGGGGGTGGAACCGGGTTGACTCCTAGGCTATCCATAACCCTCTGCCCCATGGACTGAGCCTGTTTGCCTATGGAGGAGGATATCCATCTTTTTGGGGACAGGGAGGAGGGAAATCGAGGAATTGGGGACATCAACACATTATTTGCTCATTCAGTGTATCTATGAATAATAAAAATATAATTTAAAAAAACGCTGCAGAAGGCAAAGGCAGAGAGCATCTATTAAGTCTATTTTCTGACTGTTTTCAAAGGACAAGTCTTGGCTGGCAGTTAGTCTATGATGGAAGCAAAGGACTGCTGATGCCCTGTCCACTGACGTTCTTATTATCAGCCGTCCTTGATTGCACAGTGAAAAGGATTTCACTGAAACTCCCAATAGTCCTATGTAATAGTATCTTCTGCCCTTTTAAGTGTAGAACCCATTATCTGCTGGTTTTTCTATTGGTAGTTTGCATATGGGATAGGTAGGTAATCAGTATGAGGCTGGGAAACCCGATGAAGTTACATCCAAAACCATCAGCAGCAGGTGGCTTGCAATAACTATGTTACACTGGAGAAGCAGAGTGTTGATGTTTGAGGATGATCAGGAAAATACTAAAGAAATATTTAGATTCATTTACTATTGACAACTTTTTGTTGATAGGTTACATACACTTTACGGCCAGAAAACACACTTTCAGATACTTGTGACTGCATACATCTAAAGAAATATGCTATTTTTTTCAGGGTAATATAAGACCAATGATAGAAGGCTATCTTGGTGATTGCTTGCTTTAAGGTGTGCCTTCCTTGGAATTCAAAAATGAGCAAATACAAGAGCTGCGAGCCATAAATATATTTCACAGTTGGAGAAAACAGAAGAAGCACGTAGGAAGATGAAGCTCATCCTGCTTTGTTTAGCTTTCAGGCTTCGTTTTATGCAGTAATCTTCAGCAGGTCACAGAGTCTCTCTGCAGCTCTTCTCATATTTAAATTATGATGTTGGATATTCTGACCAAAGAGATGCCATAGAAAATCAGTCAACTTCAATAAAACAATCCTCTGTGAAAATTCTGATAGCTTACAAAAATCACATATAAGGGGCGAACAGTCCTTCAGGTCAAGTATGAAAGACAACTTTTTCACTTACATTTACCCTTCCTCAGAAGTAAACCCTTTCAGTTCCTTCACCTGAAAATTATTCTTGGCATTTTCATTCAAATTGTTAAACATAATTCTTGTACTTGTTACCTTTTAACTTTTAAAAAGTTATAGTCACTTTTAGCAACTTCCATCATCACCCTCAAACATTTACTTTTTATTTTAAATCATTCTTTTCACCAGTATGAATATATCAAAATTATGGCTAGATTAATAGTGAGTATTTACATTACAAAGTTACTCATCCTGACGACTGTTTTTCTTTTGCTCCCCTGAATCAGCAGCCAGTTGCTTAGTTTTCTTACTTAGTTGTATTGGAAACAAATGTTTAATTCCATATATTTATGGAACAGAAAGTGATGCTTTGATATGTGTGGAATGAGTAAGGCTCATTAACATAATTATTATCTCAAAATACTCATTTTTTGAGCTGAGAACAGTTAAAAATCAGCGGTTAAGGTGCTTGCCTCCAGAGCCCAAGGACCCAGGTTCAATTCCCCAGCAATTTTACAATGTATGATAGATTGTCCATTACTACAAACCTTATATTCTGCCCAATGGACCTCAGAAATCTTATCCCTCCTGTCAAATTAAAATTTTCTAGTCCGTGGTGGTGGTTTGAATCAGACATCTCCCATAAACTCATGTGTGCTGAGTTCTTGGCCCCCAGCTGGAGGCAATTTGGAGGGTGGAGCCTTGCTTTGGGGTGCTGTAGCCAGCGCCCCTTTGCTGGCGTTAGCTCACTCATGCTGCTGTTTTCCACCTGCTGTGATGTCATGTCCAGCCTCTGCTCTACCATCTTCTCCCTGACATCATGTAGCTTCCCTTCAAGGCTGTAAGCCAAAGTAAACTGTCTCCTGCCATCACTTGCTTTTAGTAAATTGCTTTGTCGAGGTAAGCACACGAAGGGAAGTACAACAGCCCTAATCTTCCTATTTCTCCTATGCCAGCCTCTGATGCCCACCATCAACTCTGCATCGCAAAGTCCCCATTTCTTTAACTTTCTTTGTGCTGATCACAAGACCAAACTCAATCCTCTCCTCAGATGAACGGGTATTAACTTCTTTGTGACCCAGTATCGCCCAGTGTTCCTTGACCTGCTCCATCCAGTCAGGGCTGGTTCCTTCCATACCTGGTGCCCAGCTGTTAGCAGGTCCTCTTCATCTTCATCCCAGGACTCCCCTTTGCTTGTTTCTGTGTAGACACCCCCTTTTCTGAATCTGTTGTATCTCTCAGTTTTGGTTTAGTATAGTACAACAATACTCCTTTACAGTTTTGAGAAAGTGTATGTGGGGCAAATTTTGTGAGCATTTCCTTGTTATAAAATAGCTTTATCCTTCTCTGATAGGCTAAGTATTGAATTATGGGTGGCAATAATTTACTTTAAGGATTTTTCCCATTGGTGCCTGCTTCCGTGTTAATAGTAGAATATCTAAAGGTGTTCTTACTACAAACCCACTGCATATAAATGATTTTCTTGGGCTGGAGAGATGACTCCGCGGTTAAGGCCTCCAGAGCCTAAGGACCCTGGTTCAATTCCCCAGGATCCACATGAGCCAGATGTACAAAGTGGCACATGCATCTGGAGTTCATTTGCAGTGGCTGGGGACCTGGCATGTCCATATAGTCTCTCTCCTTACAAATAAATAATTATTTTAAATAAATGATTTTCTTTTGGAGTATTATCTTCCTCTGTACTGTTTGGAAACCTCATGAAGATGTGACTAGATGTACATACTTTTAATGAGACTTTCTAGACAGTTGTCCATCTCAGTAGGAAAATTTGTTTTTACTTGTGGGAAAACATTTCCAAATTATTTTGTTGATTTACTTTCTTTTTCCTATCTGGAATTCCTATTTTGTGAAGAATGGATCGATTTTCTCATTCTTTAAGATTTTTAACAGTTCAGTCCCATTTCTCAAATCATTTTATATATTTTTCTCATCTAATTTCTGCAAGATTCCTCAATTATTTCTATTGCTTTCAATTGTTTTATATTTCCACTAAATGATGTATATATATGTATAGATATGCATATATGTTCTTTGCATGATTCTCTTTAAAATGAAATAGCTCATTCTAATTGTGATGCTGTCTTCTTTTATCAGTATTTGTCTTAGTTTCTTAGTGTTCCCATTAAAATTCCCACGATTTAAATAGTTAACATAACACATATTCACCACCCTACACTTCTAGAGGTCAAGAGTCTACCATGAATCAGCAAGGCTGAATTCCACTGCAGGCTCAAGGGAAGGATCCAGTCCTCGGTCCTCTCCAATTTCCAGAGTCCACCTGCATTCTTTGGCTTGTGGTCCTTTCTCTCCATTACTCTGGCCGTTGCATCTGTGGTCATATCGCCTTCTCTGATGTTGACCATTCTGGTCCCAATTTTTCAAGATCCTTGTGATTATATTGGGATCACATGGGCAATCGTAGAAAATCTCAAGATTCATAATGCAACAATACTTGTCAAGTCCCCTTGGCCTAGTAAAGTACCACACAGCTTCTAGGAGTTAGGATATTTTAGGGGTTTAGTGGTACATGCACATACCAGTACCCAATATCTATGGATAGCAATTGGCAGATGGAATGAAGCTAAGCATCTTAAAAGGAGATCATCCTGGATTATCTGAGTGATTTCTAAATCCGACACAAGTGACTTTAAAGAGGAGAAGACCCAGCCCAGAACAGGGGGAGAAAAGCAGTGTGGAGATGGGTGGGGCAGGATTTGGAGTGATGGCCTAGGGTGTGTCTGGAATAACCAGAAGTTGGGAGGAGTGAGGTGGTTTTATTCAAGAGCACCTCCAGAAGAAGCACAGTCCCCCTGGCCTTTTGAACTTACTGTCGGCTTCCAAAATCCAGACAAAACTCATTTCTGTTGGTTGAAGCCATAGTGTTTGTAGCACTTGGCTACATTAACTCTATGAAACCATGGAGGAGAGAGCATTACATAATGTTGTCTAATGTAATATATGAATAATTTTTTTTGAAATTTTCCTCCAATTTTTTTTCCTGCTTGTGTTGTTTCTGTCATTTTCAAAGCTTGCCTCAGGTGACTGATGACCCTCAGTGGGTAATTATGATTCCAAATGGAGTGCTTAGCCAATTATCGGCTTTGACTATGTGGGCGGATATGATATTGACTTGGCTTTTTTATTTTTAAAGTGACCTTAATGAGTCACGTTATTGGTAATTCTCCAATGCCAGTTTATTTATGTCTTGTCTCGTAGGCTGGTTAGCTTCCGGGGAAGAGAACATTGTCATCTCCTGTTTTGATGGCTAATGATCACCACTCTATTAGAGGAAGAGGGTTGGAGAGGTCGTAACACTCACTATCTAAAAATGTTTATGAGGTTGGGTATACTAAGTGAGGTAACTCAGGCCCAGAAAGAGGAAAATTGCATATTCTCTCTCTGTGAAGTTCTTAGTGTCTAAGGTTTCTATGTAAGTAAATAGGAAATGAAGGGGTTGGTATAGACTCTGATAGGTAGGAGAATAGAAGAGGAAACGTTGGGTGGGCAAAGGAGTCTTGACACATGAAAGTGGAAGCCATGGTGGGGAGGGGGAATGAAGCCAAGGGAACAAAATGTGTTTAAAACTTCCATAATGAAACCCAACATCTTCGTGGCTTTATCTTTTCATAAAACAGGTAGATGTCTCAGTGGGTCAAGTATTTGCCCCGCAGTCATGAGGGCCCAAGTTCAGATCCCTAGAACTTATGCATAATGCTGAGCATGGTGGTGTGCAGTGGCGATTCATCCTGGGGAGGCAGAGTCACAAACCATCCCAGGGCATGCTGGCTGGCTCATTTAGCTTAATAAGCAAGATCTCAGTTGGAAAGTACAGCAATTTTAGCCATCTTAGTCTCAGTAGCAGGGTGCCAAGACAGTGTGACAGTTTGATACCAGGAATTCAGGGAGTCTTTGAACCATGTGTGGTAATGACCTTTACAAGGTCACTGAATAGGACTAGAATCAGACAGTTGCTCTCTGGTGTGGATGCTCATTCCCAGGAATTCTAGTAGCTTCATATACTACTTGGTGGGTTGTTATAATTGATCTGGCAGTTCCAATGTTTCAAATCACAGTTACTGAACATAGGTATGATTTGAAATGTACAGGGACAATTGAAAAATCCAGATATTAATTTTCATGTCAGTTTTGGGTTCCAGACTTATGGTCAACAATAAAGTCAATGGAGTGGGACTATATGCTAGGGAGCATGTTGAACCATGAGCATGCTGTTCTATACACTGAAAGTGTAACAGGATTCACTGAAATAGCTGGAGAACAGAAAGGTTAGGTTTATACTCTAGGGACTCTTAAAATGGAATGAAGGACAACTTCCGTTTCTGGGAAATGAGACAAATACAATAAACAAATGAGTTGCAGTGTCTTAAGTTCATTTTTGAGGCAAGAAAACTTATGATTCTGAAAATTTAGCTATGAAAAGATTTAGTCCTTTTCAAAAGACAGCTTGAAAATTACCACTAATCAGATTAGTTTGTGGAAAGCAGGACATTCGTTCTTCTTTTGTGACTCCATTGTCCTCTCTCTGATGAAAAGCGTCTTTGGATTCTGTCATTGTGGAAGTTACTTTATGACTGTGAAACCAAACACACATCTGGATAGTTGAAAGTTTTATTTTTCGGCTGAAGGTTGGGACCCTTTAAAGCCTGTTTTTTGGCAGATCCTCTAAGATCTACTTGGACTACTTTGGCTGACTGGTAATTATGACACCAAGTGATTATCTTCCATCATTTCCTTAAGGTTTCTAACCCTGCTCTGTCATTCTTCCTTTAATTTCATTTGTTCCACTCCTGCTCTTTCTTCTGTCTTATCTCTGTCAACTACTTCTTTGTTTCTTCTTGTAGCCTAATGTATAAAATAAGTTTATTTTCTCAATTGAGGTTCTAAAGGTTTTCTAAAGATTTTTTTTGGAACTGTAAGAATTGATACTTTTAACTGTTTGAATCCTGTTCCTCAAGGGAAATTTTGCTAGTGGTCATTTTACATTGCAGCATAGAAATAAAGGTGACATGTTTAGGTAACAGCTATGCTTCTATCCTGCTGTCATGAAAGAGACTTAATAGAAGTTTTTAGTTGGTCCTCGAGTTACTAAGATCTTTACCTTTTTTGAATTCATAGAAATATATGTCATTAAAGTTTTATGGGACTGGGGAGACTTCTCAGTGGATAGAGTGTTTCCAGCTAAGTGTGAAGACTGGAGTTCATCTCCCCAGCACCTTCATAAAAGCTGGGTGGTAATGGCAATCTCCTGGTAATCCCAGTTTGGGAGGTGAAGACAGAGGATCCCAGGGCAATCTGGCTAACAAGATTAGCTGAAACAGCAAGCTCTGGGTAGAGTGAGAGACCCTCCCTTAGTAAAAATCAAATAAAAATAGAGAGCAATAGAATAAGACAGTCAACATCAACCTCTGGCCACACATGCACAGGCTCCTACATAAACATGTACTCATACACATACAAACATGTATATGCATGCAGAATCAATTTAAAAAATATTTTATTTATTTATGAGAGAATGAGAATGGGTGTGCCTGGGCCTCCTGCCACTGCATATAAAATCCAAACACATGCATCACTTTGTATGTCTGGCTTTACATACGTACTGAGGAATTGATTCTTGGCCAACATGCTTTGTAAGTGCCTTTAGCTGTTGAGCCATCCATCCAGCTCCAGAATCAATTTTTTAAAAAATCATTTTAGGAATAGAATGTCATCACTGCATTCTTCAATGTTCCTACATGGTAGCTCCTTGGAAAGTATTCTCTGTATTCATTCCTAACCGTTTATGTCTTGATTGCCAAGTATTCCCAGATGAATGATCTGTCATTGTTGGAGCTTCTAGAAGGAAAGGCAGCTGTTGCTATACAGTGGACTGAGAACTCTCTTTCTATCTAAGCAAAGAACAGGGCCATGTGAATGAATGAACACAGAGGACACTCACTGCACATA
Source organism: Zapus hudsonius (assembly GCA_004024765.1). NCBI lineage: Eukaryota > Metazoa > Chordata > Mammalia > Rodentia > Dipodidae > Zapus > Zapus hudsonius. The sequence goes on from PVHP010002113.1 coordinate 89,436, forward strand.
TTAGTCACATCAGTCCAGAAATCACTGAGGGTGTCAGCATCTCATCCAGACCAGGTTATTCAGAAGCAAAATTTACTGAGTGTCTCAAAGTAATAAAAGAGGAAGCCGGGCATGGTGGCACATGCCTTTAATCCCAGCACTCGGGAGGCAGAGGTAGGAGGATCACCATGAGTTTGAGGCCAACCTGAGACTACATAGTGAATTCCAGGTCAGCCTGGGCTACAGCGAGGCCCAACCTCAAAAAAACAAAAAACAAAAAAGTAATAAAAGAGGAATATGTGTCATAGTTAGCTACATAGCCCTGGGATGAACCTCCAAAAACTAGGCACAGTTATGGGAGGAAAGGATTTATTGAAGCTATAAGTCCAGGGGAAGTTCCATAATGGTGAAAGAGGCTAGCCCCCTTTTTCACAGTCCAAGCAGAGAGAGAGAAGCCATCACCAACACCACACACACACAACAGCAAACAGGCAGGGGTGTAGGGTGGGGGGGAGATATTTCCTACCCCTATAGTCTTAGGGTAGGCTCTTGCAACCCCTTCCCAGACTTGTTGACTTCCTGAGTCTCTGGAATTTCCTTCCTATATGGCCCTCCCAGGAAGTGATGTTTATTTCTAGCTCCCCTAAGCCTCCTTATATCCTGCCCCTTATTGAGAAGGCTGCCTTTCTGTAAACAACTTCAGATACCCACCCAAGATTATTAAACAGGTCAAGTTGACAACAAAATTTAGGCATCACAATAAGCTTCCAAAATTTCAATACTTAAGCGTGTAGCTATCTCCATGGGAACAATGTTTCATGTCATTGACTACCCTCTGAGTGTCTCGAAGCAATAAAAGAGTGAACTGCACTTAGATTTAGTGGACTCCTGCTAGACAGATCAGTGGGACAAAGGAAAGCCAATGCTTTAGGCAGCAGTGGATACCATCTTGTGGAGAGACACACAGGGAAAAGGGTGGGGTTTGTTTGGTCTTCTGACTTTTCCCTTTTTCTTCCCTTTTTCCTATAGTTGCATTCATAGCTGTGTGTGCAATGGTGAGTATCACTTCTACGCTTTAGTCCTCTCTGTATTGCCTATATTTATATTTAAAAGGCACATATAATGTTGATTTGGTCCAATTCAAAACCTGTATCTGGAATCTTTAGCTTTCTGGGTGATTGGGATCTCTTTGTCAGTTCTCACATGACAACTGTGCAGGAGATTAAAGCTCAACCTTCAGGGATGAACTTGGTTCATGATGGCACTTGATCATAGTGGTTCAATGGCAGCTAATACCTCTCTACTTCCCAGGTTACTCCTTCCCCAGAGGAGTCTTCATCTTAACAGGGTTCCTTTCAAAATCAAGTCCCACCTCCACCTATCTACTCGGGGTTTCACATTTAGTCAACTGTGGGGACAAAAACAATTGGATTTAAATCACTCAATCATTCATGGTGTGTTATCTAATGACCTTTAGCTGCCCAAAGATATTAGCATCTTAAGCGATCTGGCAATTACTTAAATGATTTCATTAATTGAAAGGGTTTTGAACAGCAGAATGTAGTAAAATATTATGGATATGACATAGAACTGGAATCAATGCAAGGACCTTTCCTTTTCCTATAGTCTCATTCACAGCTATGTGCAAGGGTGAGCCACTCCCATGATTCAGTTCTCTCTGTGTTGCCTAGATTCATATTTAAAATGCTTATATAATACCACTTGCAAAATGAAATTGCTAGAGAATATCTTCTGCCCTGTCTTAAGAATCAATGTTCAGGAAAAACCTTTTAAGTAATCCACTGCCATAAAAATGTAGACTATAAAAATTGTAGACTTGGAGAGTGTAAAAGATGCATGTACCTATTTGAAGCACTAGAAACAGATGTCTCCTTACCTATGTTTTCCAGTGAATATGTGATCTCTCCATCCATAGTGCTTTTAGTTCTATAATTAAATTCAGTTGCATTGTTAATGTACTGTTGACATCAACTTGTATCTCATATACAAGAGACTAGGAATACACATATGTTAAGTTGAAACAGCTGCTTTCAAAATTACTACAATATGGCCAATTCTTCTTTTAACCATTAGGTCCTTCTATTTAAACATGATTTGCATCTGTAAGCACTTATTATGTATAAAAAAATTAAAGGAAGATTTATGACCTAAGAATGAATTTTGATGCCACATTAATATTGCATTTGACAATAGCACAGTAGAAAAAGAGAGCGAGTAGAGATACTTCCCCACATCAGAAGCCATGCACCGTTGGCTTGCACTCCAGAAGAGGAGATCCTGCATGGACATTTTCCCAAACACTTCAGGCTCCACTTAACTGACAGGCCTCAATGGGCTATAAGTAGAGCTTCTCTCCCAGGTCCTCGAAACTTGCTGGAGGCATGATATCTTTAGATAAATTAGGTGATGCCTTCAAGCAGCCCTAATTCTGGCTCACTGATACCTGGATTGCCACAATAAAAAAAATGTCTCACTTCTCTTAAACTTTAGTAACCTTGCATGACCTATTCAGATCCAGACATGATTTCATTGAAGTCTTTCCAGTTTTGATGGGGGCAGGCTTGAGAGAGCATCCAGTCCTGCTTAGATAAATAAGGAATAGGATATAAAAAGGAGACCTGAAGCATCTTAGACCTGCATGAGCTGTAAACCTTATGCCAGGCCAGCACTCCCATTGGATCCATCCAGGTAACTTCAGTATGTAGCTCACATCTTCCCAAACTGCATCTTAAGAGATCAGCTTCAGTCCTCAGGACACAACGGGGACAAATAATTGCTACTTGTCAAAAAGGGTTTTGAAGAGTGAAGATATCATTTCTAATATAATTCTTTTAGTGAATTCTATTTGCAATGCAATGTCTAACTCCAGGAAATGTTTGAGCTTGTTAAAGCATTTAATTTTTCATTTTATAAAAATTCATCATGTGCTAGTCAAGTAATTTCCAAACAGTATGAAACATACCAATATTAAGTGAAAGAAGCCAGCCAAGAAGATTACATATTGAGAGGACTCTGGAGTGTGATTTCTATGTTTCATTTTGGAGTGACAAAATGTTCTAATGTTAGTTTACTGTGAAAGTTACATAAAAATTACTCAATTATGCACTTTAAAAGAATAGACCTTTTTTGTAACAAAATTATATCTCGATGCTTAAAATCACAAGTGTGGTGGTTTGAATGTAAAACGTGCTCCATAGACTCATGTGTTTTAATAATTCATCCTCTGTTGGTAGTACTTTTAGAGGGCTTGTGGAACTTTTAAAAAGTGGATCCTTGCTGGGAGAAGTGTGTTACAGGGAGCAGACCTTGAGGTTTTATAGCCAAGCTCCACATTCAGTTCTCTCTCTTCTTTCTTCCTGCTTATATGACAGTATGATGCCAGCTTCCTGCTTGCTTTCCCTGTTATGACAGCTATCCCATCAAAACTGTAAGCTGAAAATAAACCCTCTCCTTCTACAAGCTGCTTCTGGTCATGTATTTTGTTCCAAAACCAAGAAAGTAACTGATACAATAACTATCCACACCCAAACCAAAACAAAACAAAACAAAAACACACACCCTCACTTCTTAGCACCTTCCTTTAGGAGTTTGCATGCTAGGTAGGACTATATGCATACACAGTGCAAGTCAAAGATATAGGGACTGAGTTAGGGGTAAGAGAGGGCTGATTCCTTGGCACAAAGAGAGGACACAGAGAAGCAAAGAAAAGACAGTACTAGCGGAATCAGAGAAGAACCCCCAGAGGAGATGGTATGTAACCTTAGAAGTAGCAGACAGAAAATACAGCACAAAACAACACTCCTTGCTGAGCCTCTGCTCCGTGTAAATGTTGTTCAGTGGAGAGATAGGCGGGTCAGTCCTGAGCCTTGAGAAGCTCTGTTTATTGAGGCAGAATATCCAGAGATGACAAGGCACTATCACAGGGCAATGATAGACACGGCAACATGAAGTCACAAAATGGAGAAATAAATCTGCTCCATGGAGTGGAGGCGAAATAACATTCCATTGGCGAGATTATATTGTAATATACTGAGCTGCAGAGCTCTCTCTAATCTTTCCCAGTGCCATCCACCCTAAAGTGCCCTCAGCTCAGTTCAGAGTCAGTTACATTGCGCTGCCACCTTACTCCTCAGCCGTCTCAGAACTTGCCAGAGGGACACTCTGCTGTCCAACATAATACTTAGTATCTTCTCACCCTGCTAAGAAGAATTTCTGGCACTTCATTCACCTGTCACCTTTCAAGAGACACATCTGGAAGATGCCTTCCATGCACATCCCTTCAGGCTCTGCCACTGCTTGGCACAGACCTACATTCACATTCCCGACATGCCCAGACGAGCACCTGGCAAAGGCACCCAGAGATGTAGAGCCTGTTATTCAAAGGTTTCATATACTACTGTAAATCAAAACTATATTAAGAACAATTCAATACCTATAAGATTATCTCTATTATCTATTTCACAGTGTGTGTGCACATATGTATATGTGTTTTATATACACATATATAGTATGAGTGTGCTGCTGTTTGAAACAATGCAGAATTTTTGTTTTTAATTTTTGTTTGACACATACTTTGCCCAGACACAAACCAGGGAAGGCCTGGTTTTGACCAACAGTTTGGACTTCTTATCTGGCCAGTGGTAGAGGGAAGACACTTATTTTCACTGTATTTGATAACAGTTTACTGGACATTGCTGCCCAGGGATGCTTCCATTGGAAGAGAAATTGACTTCAAGGAAAACATTACTTCAAAGACTTACGATAACCTCAGGAAACAGAAAAATACCTCTTCAGCCAATCTTTCACTTGCGATGGCCCATTCTTCTGGGAAACCAGAAACCTGAGATGCACTATCGGTACCAGCACCCTGTGAGAATCCACACATAATTCATGGACGGGATCAATTTATTCCTAAACTGGGTGGCCAAGAAAGAGTTCTGGGTGTTTACCAATAACATGGTCCTGGAAACTCCGTGCTATTGAAAGGATCCTGTTCTTGGCAGGGAGAACTTGTGCTGAGCCTTGGAGCCACACCCTTTGACAAACATGCCACTGGTTTTGCATAGCTAATATAAGTACCCAGTTGAGTGCTCTTGGGAGGCAAGTGTGAACCAGTTTTCCCCAGTGGGCTTGCACATGTGGTGGAAACCTGACTCCCAAATTCTCTCACCTGATGACTAAATTCATCTGAGGCTAGAGAGGTATTATCTCAAATCTCCTCATATAATTTTTTTAATATTTATTGTCCATAATGAGTTACATTATTTAGTGGGCAAACCATGCGTTGTTATCCCGAATTCCCCAATTCCCCCCCTCCCCATCCCTGATCAGTTGTATATCCTCCTTCGTGGGCTGTCTGTATTAGTCCTTGTGGCAAGGGATCCTGTATATCTTAGTACTCATCCCGGTCTTCCTGGCCCAAGTG